>PGWS01002139.1:0-14881 GCA_002896235.1 Cicer reticulatum | reverse complement strand
TTGTACTTAGATGAACAAATGTAGATATTTTGTTAATTGAAATCTTGCTTTCATCTTCTTATTGATCTTTTATATATATATATCGAGGAAAAGAGGCTTTGAATATTCATTTTAATACTAAATATATTAGTTTGACAATGTTGCCACTTTTCAATTGTTTTCTTGAAAAAAATATTCTTATTTGCACTTTTGTCCAGAATGTTCTTCCTTTAGTCTTGAAGGAAACTTGGGCAAGAAGGCTAAATATGTTTGTTCTAATAATGAAGAGTCAGAAGCATGAACATATGTCATGTCAATGTTTTTCGCAGAGCACTTGGGTGCTTTTGTACTTGCTTCTAGGTAATCTAACTAGAGATAAAAACTGTAGATCATTATTTAAGGTCAATTGGTCTACTCCTTCAATCTCATGGATCAAATGCAACACAAATGGGGCTTTTATAGACCATTTAGCCACCTTCATGGGTTCTTTCTCAAAATCTATTGTTCTAGCAAATTCTTTTGAGGCTAAATTATCAGGAGCTATGTGTGGTATAGAATTACTAGAGATAACCATTGGAGTGATCTTTAGCTTAAATGTGACTCATATATTACACTTAGAGCTTTTATCAACCCTTTTATTATTCCTCGTGTCTTCATAATAAAGGGAATTGGATGTGCAAACAAACTAGCTAATCAAGATTTTCATGTCAATGGCATGGTGTGATGGGATTTTATGCCTAATTTCTTTAGCTATGGTTTTGCTTGAAATAGACTCGGGTTTCCTTTTTCCGCTTTCACTAGCCTAGGTCTTCTTGAGTCTGTCTTTATGTTCATTCAATTGTTTTCCATTTTATTTAGCTTTATAATTGTTGGCTTGCATTATACTATTTTTTCCTTCACCGTAATTTTATTCCGTTGGATTTTTCTCATAGGGTTTTTAACAAGACAATTATTGTTACTTATTTATCTTGTATCCTTAAGTTTTTGGTTTAGTCCCTTCAATTGGTATGTTCTTTCTTTTATTTTTATTTATGGAATAAAATTGTTAGAGTATTATAAATTATATGTAGTAGGTTTTAGGTGCCAACAAATTGTTGGGATTCTTGGCTACCCAGTGATGTCTTTGTTCTCTAATCTTTTTGCTAAAAAAATGCAATAATGACATGCCACAAAAAAGGAAAAATATTCAAATTATTAATTTTCAAATATATTTGGTTCACCAATAAAGTACTATTAAATTCATAATGTAATCCTATATCATCAATGTTCAAATCTGTGTCAAATTAAATAAATAAATGTTGAACAAAATTGAGATATAATTTGAATCAAAATAATGGTATCAAAATCTATTATATATTCCATTGGTAAAATATTGAATATTGAATTGTGATTAAATTAAATTTGTTCTTCACGTGACACTTGTTTGGTTATAGATTTCAAAGACATTATGCAGTTAAAGAAAGTAAGATTTATTCGTCAAATCGCAAATTAAATTTATATCAATTCAATAGGTAGTATTCTGGAGTGGGTTTTAGATTAGGGCATCATAGAGAACAATGTATCTTAATGAATGGCGTTTGGCACTCTAGAATGTTTTTTTATATAATCAAGTATATTACAATAAGAGTTGAATATAAGATAAAGAAGTCTAAAATAAATTTTAATATGAGATTTTTTATAATCTATAAATTTTTCAGTAAATTATTGTATTTTTTTATGAAAAATTTATTTAGAATATTTTTTTCATATTCTAAAAATTATTTATTAAATTAATATAATTAATTTTGTAAAATACTTTTTTTCAATTAATAATTTAGACAATTAATTAATATTTGTTGAGACATATTAATTTTAATATTTATTAGTTTTATATTTGAAAATTTAGAATATGAGATATTTTTATTAAATATAAATATTTTTTAAAGACTTTTATTGAAGTAAAAATTTAATTTCTAGAAAAAGAGAACTGCTAGTTTTTGTTTTAAATTTCCTCTTTTGTTTTATTATTTATTTTTAAAAATTTATCTTTTGTTTATGGAATCTACGTATGGGTATCCTTTCGTCTTATACTCCTTATTCCTATTAAATATCTATTTTTATTTTAAAGAAAGACCACACGACTTTATTTTGATTAAACATTCGAATGATAACCTTACAAATTTCACATAAACAACCAACGAACTGCAAAGGGTTACTACAATAATAGTGTGTTTTAGCTTCAAAATATTTGAGTCGGTTATTAGCATGCAATTTGTTATATTTTAGAATAAGGAAATGTGTACTTGATTATTGATTCATAGTTGATTTCAAATGCTCCTTTCCCCCTCTTTCATGTTTGTTTTGCAGAGATATGAAATAAATTTAAAATATAATGTAGCATTGCAAAATGTTAAACTATCAGCCGAGTAACAAATATTATATAAAGGATAAAGATTTAACCAAAAATAGGTTTTCTACAATACAAACTAACATTATATGATGTTTGTAAAATTGTATCAATGTGATTATTTTTTCAAATTAAGTTTTAAATGATTTGTTGCAATACGGAAGGTTATTTATAAAAAATAATTTTTTTGAGAAATAGAAATATATTATTTTTTAAAATTTAATTAATTTAATACTTTTCTTCTGAAATATAATTATTTTTGATACTTAATGTTAATGAATGTCAAATATATCAAAAATTAACTTTTTTGAATAAATGTCCATTTCGAATAAATGTACAAAGGCCATACACAAAGAAAACTTTATATAAAATCACAAAATATTGAATTTGATTACTCGAAAGTGAGAAGTTGATAAATAAGGGAACTAATGGTTGATATTACATGATTGGTCATGCACACATAATACCAATCATTCATTTGATCATTAATTGTTATTATTAACTCACTTTATCCTATAAAATGAACTGTTCACTTTAGACGAATTAAATTCCCGAAATATTAAAAATACAAAAACCATTTATATGCATCTAATATATATATAATTATTTATGACTAGAATATAAAAGGTCCACTCAAAATAAATATAAAAGTAAAAAAAAACATAAAATATAATGTTTTTTAATGTACAATATTTCACACAATAATATTATTAATTGCTCACTTTCAATGGAAGGTAGATAAAATACGCTTTGTAAATGAATAAAAAAAAATAAGTAATTAATAAAGTGAAAATGGCATTTAATAATTTTATTCTTGCAATATTGCACCCTAAGAAAAACCACTAAATAGATTCAAATAAGCAAGCTAGCTCTTAAGGGTTTGACTCAACAAAGGGAATATTGCCAATATTAAGGGGGTTAAAGTTCATTAAGGAAGCCTCCGACACAGCCATCATGTTGGGTACCAAACAATGTTGTCATCATTGTACTTGAGCATATGCCGCCGTGAATCGAAGCGTTGCCGCTCTCCGGTTGATCAAACCACAACATCGCATTAGGCGAAACTATATTTTGGGACGGCCCGACTACTCCAGCAGGAAGTAGACGGGCCTCCGGTGGCTTGTTCCAAGAGGGTGTGCCACCATGATTCAGTTAATTGGTTTTTCATGATTGTTTCTCCTGTATATGTCACAAGAAAAGTGTTTTCATGGTATGCTTTTCTACTAATTTTTTTGCTCCACATTCTCTAGCACTGCTACATCTGTAAGTAGCTCCTGCAAATTAAATCACTGATTAATTATTGGTAACATTTTAAAAGGTCAGATAATATATATAGGGTAGGGTTTCATATAAAGATATTGTGATCTAGTCTTAATTTAATAGTTCTAAGTGTTTTAAAAGTTTAAATGTGTTATTGATTATGTAACTTTGTTGATACACAATTTTGATCTCTAAATTTATAAATATGAAAATAAGATTTATGATTATTAAATCTAATAAATTTTATAAACACAAAAATGAGTTGACAAATTAATTTGATGATATGATAGTAGATTTTTTTTTAGGAAATATGATTCTTTGAGGTTTATATATATTTTTCAAAGTTACGTTTAATTTTTCATCCACAAAACCACCGTGCATTGATAAACTGTGGGATTGCAAACTCATTATTTAACTTGACATATTATTAATATAAATCCAAATTAAGTCGAGTGAAATTTTTTGAATTTTAAAAGTTGAAGATTATATTTTTGAATTTATATTAAGTGATTAAAATCGTAAATATGTAAAATAGATACTTAAAAAGAATTTAATTATTTTTAAATTATATAAGTCAATAAGATAACTGCAAATGATTCTCTATTAATAACAAGCATAGCGAATCCAACGATCGCTATTTAAAACCCTAGATGTGGTGTGTGTGTAGATTAGTAACAAAAATAGGTTTTTAATATTAAAAGAAAGAAAAATCTATGAAAGTTAGAGAGTTTTGACCCTTGGATATGGAGATCCTTTAATGGGTTTTTGTCCATATTTTCTCCATGCCCATGGATCTGTTGAGACAAAATCTCTCAAATGATTTTAATGATAACAATTACTTTAAGAGATTATGATTGTGATTAATGACTAACATGTGCTCTTGAGTGTATTCATTTAAGTTTAATAGGTCATTAATCATTTAAGGCAAAAAGAAGGAAAAAGTAATTCGGCCTGAGGATGGAACCCTCGTGAGGATGGAAAACCATCGCGGAGGATGGAAATTGCTTCCATGCGCGAGGATGGAATTGCTGCAATATCTCCAGATCTGGACAATCTGATTTCTCACCAGATATGTGTTTATTCAATTGTATATCAATGTCAAAAATGAATAACAAAGCATCAAAGCTAGAGTCAAAGGTCAAAAGAAAAAGGTGAATATGGCTACATCTAGTATGTAAAGGAAAGGCTAGCAAAAGTGAAAGCAACCTATCAAGCATGTGCAAATGTCAAAATCTGATCATTAAATGGGCTTGCACGTTTTTATTCATAAGGAAGTCAAGTTAGCAAAAGGCAACTTGAAACAAGCCAAAAATGGAAGATCACATGTTGCTGCCAGGATCTGATCCGGACTGAGTATGACAGTCTATGTCATAAAGTGGCTTTTTCTCTCTTGTCACTATCACCTCAAAGTTGAAGCCAACCTAGACCTTAAGACTTCGAAAAAATGCAGCTCAGAACAGCCTTGCACTCTGATTAGTGAAAAAGCAAGGACATTCAAGATCAAGCATGGTGTACGTGAGGATGGAATTCTGCCTAAAGCTAAACCCAAGCTGATGGCAGTTCAGTAATTTTGTGATAAACCTGGATCCTTTGAAAATGAGCTCCAACGGTCATCAAGGGCTTGGATCTCGTATAAAATGCAATACAAGCTCTCCATTGGAAGACACACAACACACTCAGAAAAAGATCAGGCATCTTAAAGCTTTCAAGAAGCAAATCACATCCTCTCTTATTACTTTCTTTGATCCTACATAATCTTTGTATATCTTTTGAGAAAGTATTAGTATCAATCACTCTCATTCTACTTGTAATTTCCTAGTGGAGTGAAGCTAGGAATAGTTGGAAATTGATTGTAAGCTTGGTGAAGCTTGATAATACACGTTGTAATCATCCTCGGGTTGAGGATTGATCTGTTTTGAAAGTTAGTGAAATCTCACAAGGGATTGAGGACTGGACGTAGCCATCATTGAGTGAACCAGTATAAATTGTGTGTGTGTCCCTTTCATATTCTGCTCCTACTCTTTTACTCAGCTTAGATCTAACAATTTAAAAACCCATCCTCGAGCTAAGCCATCCTCTGCAAGAGGATAGTTTTTAAAACACTTAAAAATTGTTTTTAACAGCAAAATCCCTATTCAACCCCCCCTTCTAGTGATATTTAGCTACAACAATTGGCATCAGAGCAAGGTTCTCTAAAAAATACACCTAACAGTGTAAGAGAAAAAGATCCAAAAAGAAATATGTCAAAAGCTAAGTACATTCCTGAAGGAGGATCATCCAGGCCGACCTTCCCTACTTTGATGGTACAGATTACTATTATTGGAAGCAAGATGAGGCTGTTTCTCATATCACAGACAACAACATGTGGTCTGTGGTGGAAAATGGAGATCATGTCATTAGGACCAACAACGCAGATGCACCTTCCGATGAGAAACCTCAAGCACAATGGACGGCTGATGAAAATGCAAAGGTACTCCTAAAACTCTAAAGCTCATTATTTCTAACGTGTGCTTGTGCAGGGAAGAATATGACAGAGTTGAAGAATGCAAAAACGCTAAAAGAGCTATGGGATACTCTAAGAATTCATCATGAAGGATCAATCATGTAAAAGAAGCAAGGATAGATATGGGAGTAAGGGATTTCGAACTATTCGAAATGAAGGAGGATGAAACCATTGATGAAATGTTCTCAAGGTTAACCATCATATTGAATAACTTGAGATCTCTTGGAAAGGTATACTCCGTTCAAGAAAGGATAAGAAAATTCTAAGGAGTCTACCAAAAGAATGGAGACCAATGGTAACTGCCATTACAGAAGGCAAGAGATATTGACCAACATGAAATTAGAAGATTTGGTGGAACGCTAAGAGGCTCATGAACCATTGTTATATGGCTGATAAACCAAACAAAAAGGGAAGAATGATTGCTCTAAAAACCAGCCAACAGAAAGCTCCAAGAAGAATGAAGATGTCATAACAAAGGAAAGCGCAGAGTATCCTCTTGTCTGGGGATGGAGGATGACCTCGTTTGATTTCCAGAAAATCCAGATGATGCTAAACAGAAGAGGACAGAATAGAGGACCTCCTCAAAAAGAAAAAATTGACAAGAGTCAAATAACTTGTTATGGATGCCAACAAGATGGGACACTATAAAACTGAGTGTCCTCTCAACAAAAGGAACTCTAGAAAATTCCCATACAAAAACAAATCCATGATGATTCACTTGGGATGATAGTGATGAGTCATCCTCGGAGCAAGAAAAGGAAAAGAATGAGGCCAACCTTTGTCTCATGAACAAAAAATCAGAAATGACAAGGTAAGTTTTCTGATCTATGTCCAAATTGTGAACAATTAGAAGTTGAATTTGATAGCCTTTTAAATGACTCATACACCTTTATCTCAAAAAATGCATATTTCAAAAAAACCCAACTTGTTGAGATAAAGAAACAAAATGAAGAGCTTACAGAAAAAAGAATGATGAATATGTTAGAATCATCAAGAGTTGCAGCAATCTCATTTCCAAAATTCTGAGAAACAAAAAATTCTTGCAATCGCATCCTCCTGACGACGGATACAGAAAAGGAAATTTTGAAAACTGAGGTTATGGAACTAAAAAAATGATATTTCCAACTTTGTCAAATCTACAGGAACATTTCAAAAAGAAATGGCGGTCCAATCTGGAATATTTGACAAGGCTGGAGATTGGTTTTAAAAGCTCTCAAAAAACAAAAAATTATATGAAAACTTTTTCTGCCTAAAAAACGAGAGGATAGGCCTAAATGCACCTTTTGCAAAAAAACTTGGGCCATACTTCCAAAAATCTGTTCATGTTAAGAGAAAGCTACAATGAAAAGCAGCATGCTCATCATGTGGTAAACATGGCACCATGATCTATTTGACATCATAAAGGGGAATATCCTCAAAAGAGGAAAAACTAACCAACAAGGACCCAAAGCTAATGGGTACTAAGTCTCTTTTAAACTCTAAAACAGGTTCGTCCTCTAATCAACAAAAAAGCCTGGTACTTGGACAGTGGTTGCTCAAGGCATATGACGGAGATAAGCACTGCTTCAGTCTTTGGAGTAAAGGATGGGAGATCACGTCACATTTGGTAAATGATAAAGCTCAAATAAAAGGAAACAGGTATTATTGGTAAATAATTCTGCAAAAATTGAAAATGTTCAATATGTGGATGGCTTGAAACATAAACTTGCTAAGTATTGTCAATTGTGCAATAGTGGTTTTGAAGTTATTTTTAAGCCAACTCTATGTGAGGTTAAACACTCATCCTCGGGTAGAGTTTTCTTTTCCGGTTTTAGAAAAAAGAATTATATAACTTTATCTTGATGATTTACCTACTGAATCTTGTTTTGTTTCCATTGAAAAAGATAATGGTTTGGCACAAACGATCGGTCACCACAAGCATTAAACACTATTTCTAAAATTAGCAAATTTAGAATTAGTAAAAAGTCTTTCCAAATATTAATTTTGAAAAAGACAAAGTTTGTGAAGTTGTGTGAAAGGAAAAACAAGTTAAAGTAGTTTCACTCTAAAAACTTGTTTCAACAATCATCCTCTTGAACTCATTCATATTGATCTCTTTGGTCCTATCAAAACTCCAAGTCTTTAGTGGAAAAAGATATGGCTTTGTACTTGTTGATGATTTTTCCCGTTTACTTGGGTTCTATTTTTAAAACACAAGATGAAGCCTTTGAGGCATTTTCTACCATTGATTGCAAAAAGATCAAAATGAAAAAGGGTTCAAAATTGTGTCCGTGAGAAGTGACCATGGAGGTGAATTTGAAAATGAATCTTTCAAAAATCTTTGTTGAAGAAAATGGTATTTCTCACAACTTTCTTGTCCAAGAACTCACCCCAACAAAAGGTTGTTGAAGGAAAAATAGGACTTTACAAGAAATGGCTAGAACTATTTTAAAGAAGCACATTGAAAATATTTTTGGGCCGAAGCCCATAATACCGCTTGTTATATTTCAAATCGTACATCCATTTTAGAAAAAATTTGAACAAAACTCCATATGAATTATGGAAAGGAGAAACCAAATATTTCCTATTTTCACATATTTGGGTGTTATTGCTACTTCTAAATAATAAAGAAATTTGGGAAAGTTTGATCCAAAATCCGATAAAGGAATTTTTCTAGGATACTCCACAACGCAAAAGGTTATAGATATATAATCTTAGGACTCAAACTGTGGAGGAATCCATGCAGTGTTATTTTTGATGAGTTTGATGACTTGTGTTTAGAGAAAAAGGATAAAGATGAAGAAGATGAAGATTCATCCTCACAAAGTCCCCGGTCCTCTCGCAGAGGATGAGTCTGATCCAACCTCTCAACAACTTCCAAGACGATGGAAAACAGTCACGCATCGTCCTCTAGATCTGGTCATTGGAAATACGGAAGATGGTGTGAGAAACCAGAACTCTTCTAAGGGAAAATACTTCCAACATGGCCATGATATCACAAGTTGAACCAAAGACAATTGATCAAGCTATTGGTGACAAATCATGGGTTTGAAGCTATGATGGAAGAACCTCACAATTTTGAAGAAACAAGGATGGAATCTTGTACCCCATCCTCTGGACAAATCGGTGATTGGAAACTAAATGGATATTTAGAAACAAACTAAATGAGGATGGAGAAGTCATTAGAAATAAAGCAAGACTAGTGGCACAAGGGTACAACCAACAAGAAGGAATAGATTATGATGAAACGTTTGCACCCGTAGCAAGACTTGAAGCAATAAGATCCTCTTAGCTTATGCCACTCATAAAGGTATTAAAACTATTCCAAATGGATGTGAAAGTGCCTTTTTGAATGGGTTCTTAAATGAAGAAGGTATGTTCATCAACCTCCTGGGTTTGAGGATGAAAAACGACCAAACCATGTGTTCAACTCTCTAAAGCTCTTTACGGTTAAAGCAAGCTCCTAGAGCTTGGTATGAGAGGTTAAGTTCTTTTCTAAAAGAAAATGGATTCATGAGAGACAGTTTACCACTCTTTTCAAGAAAACTCTCTTGAAAAAGATTTTATTGATTGTTCAAATATATGTCGATGACATATATTTGGATCCACAAATGAAAAAATGTGTGAAGAATTCTCAAATCTCATGCAAGCGAGTTTGAGATGGTATGATGGGGGGAATTAAAATTCTTCCTTGGTTTACAAATCAAACAACGAGAGGATAGTATTTTTATCTCACAAGAAAAAATACACCAGGATTCTCAAAAAATACAATATGATTCTGCCAAGAGTATGGGAACTCCATGCACCCATCCTCCTCACTCCACAAAGATGATGAAGGTACTCCTATTTCTGAAAAGGGAATACAGAGGGATGATATGATCCTTGATGTATTAACTGCAAGTAGACCGGACATAGTCTTTGCAGTCGGTCTTTGTGCTAAGGTTTCAATCATCTCCTAAACGAATCTCATTATCACAGCTGTAAAAAGGATTTTTAGATACCTTGTTGGTACTATTAAATCTGGGAATTTGGTACAAGAAATTTCTAATCTTGACCTCATAGCATATTGTGATTGCCGACTACGCGGGAGACAACAGTTGAAAGAAAAGCACAAGTGTGCTTGCCAATTTCTTGGTAAATCCCTAATAAGTTGGTCATGCAAAAAACAAAGTACCATTGCTCTTTCAACCACTGAAGCAGAGTATGTATCAGCCGCTCAATGTTGCTCACAACTCTCTGGATAAAAAATCAGCTTGAGGATTACTCGCTAAAGGTACGCAAAAATTCCCATCCTCTTGTGATATACTGATGGCATAAATCTTTCAAAAAATCCCATTCAACTTCTAGATCAAAGCACATTGAAATTAAACATCATTTTTATAAGAGATCATGTGCAAAAAGGGGATTTAGAATTTGATTTTTTATTGACACTGAAAATCAATTAGCAGTATCTTTACCAACCTCTCCAGGGGATAGGTTCAAAAGATCTTGGATTGAACTTTCAATTATTAATTTGTCTAAAGTAATTGATTATCCCTGTGATGTTTTTTATTTTATTATTATTATTATTTGTATTATTATTTTATGTTTTATATAAAAATCTGTTGTTTTTTAAAATTTTTAAATTTTTTGTTAGGCTAGAGAGGATAGGAAACCCACCAGAGGACGGAATGTCCTTATTGGTGTAATTCACATGACAGACAGCCTAGGAAGAAAGCACGCGTCTCTCTCTCCCATTGGACAGCACGCGCGGCGCATGCCTCCGTGCTTCACGCCAGCATTTAATGTTAGAACGGCCATGTGTCTCATCCATCAAATCCATCTTCTCCCTAGCGGCCTAGGCATACGGCGCATTTATTTTTCCTGTCTCCTCACGTCTTTTCACAATTCCTCACGTTCTCTCACGGTTACTCACACGTTCTCATCTGCTCAACTCCCATCCTCGTCTATTAGTTTCCCATCCTCTATCGTTTTCTCTCATCAACCTTTACTCAGAAAACTGTTCATCGCTCAACAGTTTCTTCCCTCACCTTCGTGCATCAATGGCTCGAATCAAGATGATTGTAAATGTAAAAAATCTGCAAGAACTGAGAAAAACCAAGATGTCTACTCAAGCACTGAGTCAGGACTATAATGAAGAAAACCAATCTGAGAAACTCCATGAACACCTTTTCTTCATCTCAACCATCCAAAAGCTCCACTCCTCCAAAAATCGTCAAAAAATCCTCCTCCTCCATCCTTCCAGGCGCTCCTCCAGAATCATGTCTGGAGCCGTTTCGACCAACAGGCAATCCCTCAGGACAAACACAATTCGTCATCAACTCTGATGATTCAGAGACCACTCCTCCTGTTTGAACCAACACCACAACCTCCACCTGCAAAATCAGTTTCCAAAAATTCCAACTCCCAAAAGGACCAATAATACTTTCATCAACCCCCTTATCATCTTCAAAAATTTCTGCCAAAACTTCATTGTTTGATTCGGACGAAAGTAGAATCGATTACACTTCAAAATGGCAACAACAAGTCAGTGGTAAATGGAAAAATCATGATCTTGTTGACATTAAACAAGGAGGATTCGACATTGAAGAAATGTTTGAACAACTTGGCTGGGACCTCTTTCTTCAAAATCAACGAAACCCCAGTACCACGTCTAGTAGGGCCTCGCTATGCCGCTTCAAAGGATCTAAAGGCATGACAAATTTCAGTTATGGTACTGAAGGAGTCATATGGAAATTATCCAACCACTTTATGTCAAATACTTGACATACGTGATGAAGGAGGACCCACTGGCCTATCTGAAACATGGTACTCCAGTGTGTCATCCACTAGGACCTCTGTACTTCAAACCACCACTCATCAAACCTCCTACCATCTTGGTGGCCTCAACTCGTCCCCTGTGTCGGCATCCTTCACAACATCTGTGTCACTCATAAACTCCCCGGGCTGCAGTTTTGAGAAGTCACAGAAATGGATCTATTGTTTTCATCATGTGATTACTGGTACTCTCTGCATTTGGGTCTGTCTCTTCACCTTCATGCTGAGCTGTTGTTTTTGGGACGACTGCTCCCTATGAATGATTTACAAAAATATTCAAATTCTTCAAAATCCCACTTGAGGATGAACCATCCATCTACTTCACATTCTTTTTATGAAGAACATCAAACCGATGAGATTTCAAATTGATGACCGTCCTGTCTCAAAGAAAAGAAAAACTCGTCCTTTCCTCTGTTTCTCAAAACTCTGAGCATGAACCATCCTCCTCCACCTGAGGATACACCATCCCAGGACTACCACCTCTTCCAATTTCTTTGACGATAACTCTCCATAGAATCCTATGTCGTCCTTCTCCTGCAATACCACCTGTCCGCTCAGCATTACAACTCAGTCTACACCAATCCACAAACTGACTCCACTTCGTGAAGCCGATCCTACCGTGAGGATGCGCTCATATCTATCAGCTCTTCTTAGGCTCCTCTAACAAATGGAGATGGGAGGAGTTATATTTTGATCTGAATCTATCTTATCCCCATCTTCCTACGGATGTGCCTATGGCTTCTCCTCCCACTGTGCCAGTGGATGAAATGTGAATCCTCCACCAGACTTTTTCGCACAATTCCTCCTTCTGCAAAACTTTGACCAAACTGCTCAACCTCTCCCTGAGGTTACAGGGTGTGCTGCATTCCTTGACTCCTTCTTCATGCCACAACTCATAATCAGCAAAGGACAAGGCTGGGAGCTCTCAGAAAAAGCGTTCCAGTGTCAATGACCAGCCGTAAAGGCTCGGCTCCTAGCACAGGATGGGGAAAAACACGAAGCAGAATGAAACTCCTTAATTAATTAGAAAGACCAGAAGAAAAATTCTTCAGCTTCACTCTTTTCAGAATTCTTTGGTTCAAGTTGGGCTCATTCTTGAATGGGTTACCAACACTTGGTTCCCACTTATGCTCCTGGAGATCATCCTCCTGAGCTACCAGCCCAGCCAAAACTCTGATGTTCCATCTCTTCAATCCTCATCAGATGACCAGACCTCCTCAGATTAATCTATTGTTATTTCTTTTTGCTGCTCCCAAATTCAGGAGGGATGATTATGTTTTTATGTTATGTTTTCTGTTAGTGATTAGTCCATAATGTTAAAATGTTTTGATGCTTGCGTGTTGCTTGTATGAACCCATGTTATGTATATATGCTTTGTTGAACAACTCTTTAAATTATATCTATTATCATGATGTCATTTGTATGGTTAGAATCATGTTATTTCAACACTTTGCATACATCTAGGGGAGTAATAATTTTTAGTTTTAAAAATTATTACACATATAATTGAGGGGGAGCATAAACATTTTATCTTTGTCTTATTTAAAATCATAATCTAAAGAATTTTGTCATCATCAAAAAGGGGGAGATTGTTGAGACAAAATCTCTCAAATGATTTTAATGATAACAAAATTACTTAAGAGATTATGATTGTGGTTAATGACTAACATGTGCTCTTGAGTGTATTCATTTAAGTTAATAGGTCATTAATCATTAAGGCAAAAAGAAGGAAAAAGTAATTCTGGCCTGAGGATGGAAAACCCTCGTGAGGATGGAAAACCATCGTGAGGATGGAAATTGCTGCAAGCGCGAGGATGAAAATTGCTGCAATATCTCCAGATCTGGACAATCTGATTTCTCACCAGAATATTGTGTTTATTCAATTGTATATCAATGTCAAAAATGAATAAACAAAGCATTCAAAGCTAGAGTCAAAAGGTCAAAAGAAAAAGGTGAATATGGCTACATCTAGTATGTAAAGGAAAGGCTAGCAAAAGTGAAAGCAACCTATCAAGCATGTGCAAATGTCAAAATCTGATCATTAAATGGGCTTGCACGTTTTAATGCATAAGGAAGTCAAGTTAGCAAAAGGCAACTTGAAACAAGCCAAAAATGGAAGATCACATGTTGCTGCCAGATCTGATCCTCGGACTGAGTATGACAGTCCTATGTCATAAAGTGGCTTTTTCTCTCTTGTCCACATCACCTCAAAAGATGAAGCCAACCTAGACCTTAAAGACTTCGAAAAATGCAGCTCAGAAACAGCCTTGCACTCTGATTAAAGTGAAAAAGCAAGGACATGTCAAGATCAAAGCATGTGCTGCGTGAGGATGGTTCTGCCTAAGCCTAACAAGCTGAGTGGCAGTTCTGTAATTTTGATGAAAACCTTGGATCCTTTGAAAAAGAGCTCCAACGGTCATCAAGGGCTTGGATCTCTATAAAATGCATACAAGCTCTCCTTGGAAGACACACAACACACTTGCATAAAAAGATCAAGCATCTTAAAGCTTTTCAGAAGCAAATCACATCCTCTCTTATTACTTTCTTTGATCCTCACTAATCTTATGTATACTTTGAGAAAGTATTAAAGTATCAATCATCTCTCTCTACTTGTAATTCCTAGTGATTGAAGCTAGGAAATGTGGAAATTGATTGTAAGCTTGTGAACTTGATTAATACACGGTTGTAACATCCTCGGCGATTGGTGATTGTTGTTTGAAAGTTAGTGAAATCTCACAAGGGTGTGAGACTGGACGTACCTCATTGGGTGAACAGTATAAATTGTGGTCGTGTCCCTCATATTCTGCTCCTACGTCTTTTACTCAGCTTAGATCTAACAATTAAAAATACCTCTCGAGCTAGCAATCCTCTGCAGAGGATAGTTTATTGTAAAACACTTAAAAATTGTTTTTAACAGCAAAATCCCTATTCAACCCCCCCTTCTAGTGATATTTAGC
>PGWS01002130.1:0-22632 GCA_002896235.1 Cicer reticulatum | reverse complement strand
ATCACTCAGGGTGTTTAGTTGTTTTGTAAAATGATCAGACTAGGTTGACACAGAGGCAACAGATGTCTTTCCTTTGGGTTGCATTTATTTTTAAACTGGAAGACTGTACTACTATTTGTTATGTTATATATTTTGAATTCATGGATTGAGAGCTTTGTCCGCTGCTTGAAAATTATAATGACTTAATTACTTATCCAAGGTGTTACCTTATTTATTCTCTGTTTTATTTTAATTTCTTTTGAAAAAAACAATACACCCTCGTTTTGGAAAAACGGGGTGTTACAAAGAACACCTAGGAAAGTTTGACCCTAAGGCAGATGAATGTATTTTTTCTAGGATACTATCAAACCAGTAAGGCCTATAGATCTACAACAAAAGAACAAAGACCATAGAAGAGTCAGTTCATGTAAAGTTTGATGAATTATTTGCAGAAAACTTGAACAAAAAACTCCTCCTATGGTTGATGACTTTTTGGATGAAGTTGTAGAATCTGAACCATTAGAACAAATATAGCTTGTACCTCCAACTAGAACTGACTGTATAGAACCATAAGGACTGGTGATTTACCTAGGGAATGGAAGTTCAACAGAAACCACCCATAGATAACATTATAGGGATATCTCTAAAGGAGTTGCAACTAGGAAGAACCTTAGACAGTTCTGTACTTTACAGCCTTTGTGTCTCAGATTGAACCTAAGAACATTAAAGGAAGCCCTGTTCATCATAGTGAGTGGATACTTGCTATGCAAGAAGGAGTTAAACTAGTTTGAGAGAAACAAGGTGTGGAGTCTAGTAGCTTAAACCAGAAGGTAAGCACATCATAGGAACCAGATGGTGTTCAGGAACAAATTAGATGAAAATGGGGTTATAACCAGAAACAAAGAGGCTAGTAGCCAAGAGTTAGTAGTCAAGAGGAAATAATAGATTTTGATGAAACCTATGCCTCTGTAGCTAGGTTGAGCCATTAGAATTTTACTTGCTTATGCATGTATAATGGACTTTAATCTTATCAAATGGATGTGAAAAACGCCTCTCTCAATGGTGACCTCCAAGAGGAAGTTTTGTTAGCCAAACACCTGGTTTTTGAAAATCCTAATTTTCCTAATCATGTGTATAAGCTATCAAGGCCCTCTATGGGTTCAAACAAGCTCCAAGAGTTTGGTATGAGAAGCTCAGCAATTTCTTATTCAACAAAACTTTTTAAGAGGAAATGTTGACAAGACCCTTTCACAAATAACAACTGGAATGATATTTTGCTGGTCCAAGTGTATGTTGATGACATAATATTTGGATCTACAAACAATAAGTTGTGCAAAGATTTTGAAAATTTAATGAAAGGTAAATTTGAAATGTTAGTGATGGGTGAACTATCTTATTTCTTGGAATTTCAAATTAACCAAAGCAAGCAAGGCATTTTCATTAGTCAAACTAAATACTGTAATGATTTGATAAAGAAATTTAGTTTTGAAAACCTTAAGTCCATTGATACTCCCATGAGTCAAGGAAATTACTTAGACAGAGATGAGAAAGGTAAACCTGTAGATGTTACTAGGTTTCGGGGTATGATAGGATCATTGCTCTATCTTACAGCAAGCAGGCCTGACATCATGTTCAGTGTTTGCATGTGTGCAAATACCAATCAAATCCTAAAGAGTCTCACCTTAGTGCAGTTAAGAGGGATTTTTCAGATATCTAGTAGGAACTAGAGTCTAGGCTTGTGGTATCCTAAGGGATCAACTTACACTTTAGTTGGTTACTCAGATTTAGACTTTGTCGGATGCAAACTAGACAGGAAAAGTACTTCTGGAACTTTGTCATTTACTTGGAAACTCCCTTGTGTCGTGGTTTAGCAAGAAATAGACTAGCATTGCACTATCAACAGCTGAAGCTGAATACATTGCAGCTGGGAGCTGCTGTGCCCCAGATTCTTTGGATGAAACAACACTTATTGGATTTTGGTGTTGACTTGGGAACTGTACCTATAATGTGTGATAACACAAGTTGCAATAAGCATTACTAAGAATCCAGTGATGCATTCAAGGACCAGCACTCATAGAAGTAAGACATCATTTTATAAGGGATCACTTTCAAAATGGGATCATTAAGCTTGAGTATGTCAATACAGCTGAACAGCTGGCTGACATCTTTACCAAAGCTCCTTCATCTAAGGATAAAGAGGTAGAAGCTACTATTCCATCTTACTTTCTCAAAAGAAAAATCCATGAGGCAAGGACTCTGGATTTCGCGTATTTTGATTCAGACGGTTTCACTTTCCAAGACCACTTAAGGTTTCACGGTCTTGAGGGCTTTCTCTCCTCTTCTCTTGATACTTATCCGAAGCTGATAAGGGAATTCTACGCCTCATTCAAGCTAACTGAAGACGGATTCAAAGCTCAACTTAAAGGCAAAAGGATATCTATGTCCTTTGAAGATTTTTCTACTTTGTCAGGATTGCCATTTCATGGAACATCAATAGACGGCAGTTCTGATACTAACACTGCTGATGAAGGATGGGAAGCATCTTTTGATCGGCATACTGCTGTGAAGGTTCTGATGATTGATGGCTTTGTTGAAACGATTTCACTGCCTATTGGTCAAATGAAGGTCCAACATCGGATGCTTATGTATACTCTGAACCGGATGCTTGTGCCACGATCCGGTAACCATGCTGTAGTCCAGAAGTTGGACATACTACTGCTATGGGGATTGTCCAAGGAGCTCAAGATGAGCTGGACATGATTGTGCTAAGGCACATGTTGGAGGCATCACAGAGTAAGCTGGTGCTGCCATATCCTCAACTGATCACAAAGATTCTGAGACATTTCAAAGTATCTCTTGTCAATGAAGAATCTTCCAAGACCACCCTTATTTTTGGAGAATCAATTGTATATCAGATGCAATTAAAAAGGGTGCATGGTATTTGGATAAGACACTGCCGAATGTTGAACCAGCTCAACCTAATCCTCAACAAGCTGCTGAACCAGTGGCAGCCCCTCCTGAGTACGTCGCAAAACTGCTGGAATTTATGGAAGTTCAGATGGCTCACAATGCCAAAATGCAAAGAGTCACAGGCTAGAATGAAGCTGCCTTGACGAATTTCCAGGCTTCTCTGAATTTAGTTGTTCAGGATGTTGCTGCAATTCAAGCGCATTTAGCATAAAAGCTATCATTTGAAGATATGCGGACATCGGTCGGCAAGCAACAGAGGAACCAATCCACCCTAGATCGTTCTGCAACTCACATTGAGGAGACACCCGATGCTGAGGTATAATACATCGGTCTCTCTCTCCTCTTCTTGATAGTGAGGACCAGCCAATTTAGGAGATTAGGTTTTTAGGCTATTGTTGTGTTGTAATACATTGTATTGTTGTATTTTTTTTTCTATATATATAATGCATTAGCACGTTTAGTCAATTACTCTCTGATATCAATGCCATAATTTGTTTAATATCTTATTTGTTGCTCTGTACACGTTTTTCTGACATCATTATCATCCCCCAGTGCTTATGTTTCTAACCAGGGGGAGGAAACTTTATTCATGCCTTTTTGCCTTAACTGACAAAGGGGAGAGAAATTATAACTTGTATTTTACATGTTTATACTGCTGCACATTTGATACTCTATGACTAATGACTCTTACTCTGATATTGTTAAATAGCATGTGTACTTATGCTCTGATCTGATGCTCTGATATTCTGATATTATGATCTGATAATGGTACATATGATGCTATGAAAATATATCTGTTGTTAATATTATATCTTGAAATGCTCAACTCAAGTTAAAATTGTATGCTTGTCACTTATGCAAAAAGGGGGAGATTGTTGGACTTTAGTCCTCTTATCTAATTTTGACATATTAACAACATACAATTGAATTGCAGCAAATGCCTAAATGTGCTTTATGCCTAAATGCGATTGAATTGCAGCACATCCTGAACAACTGAATTCAGAGAAGCCTGGAGAGTCGTCAAGGCAGCTTCCATTCTAGCCTGTGACTCTTGCATTTGACATTGTGAGCCATTTGAACTACAGCATGGTTACGGACTACAGCATGGTTTCATCCTTATATGCAGGAAAATTTCTCTTGGTAAAGCTTTGGTAAAGATGTCAGCCAGCTGTTCGGCTGTGTTGACATACTCAAGCTTAATGATTCCATTTTGAAGTGATCCCTTATAAAATGATGTCTTACTTCAATGTGCTTGGTCCTGGAGTGCATCACTGGATATTAGTAATGCTTATTGCACTTGTGTTATCACACATAATAGGTACAGTTCCCAAGTCGACACCAAAATCCAATAAGTGTTGTTTCATCCAAAGAATCTGGGCACAGCAGCTCCCAGCTGCAATGTATTCAGCTTCAGCTGTTGATAGTGCAATGCTAGTCTGTTTCTTGCTAAACCACGACACAAGGGAGTTTCCAAGTAAATGACAAGTTCCAGAGGTACTTTTCCTGTCTAGTTTGCATCCGGCAAAGTCTGAATCTGAGTAACCAACTAAAGTGCAAGTTGATCCCTTAGGATACCACAAGCCTAGACACTTAGTTCCTACTAGATATCTGAAAATCCTCTTAACTGCACTAAGGTGAGACTCCTTAGGATTTGATTGGTATCTTGCACACATGCAAACACTGAACATGATGTCAGGGCCTGCTTGCTGTAAGATAGAGCAATGATCCTATCATACCCCGAAACCTAGTAACTCTACAGGTTTACCTTTCTCATCTCTGTCTAAGTAATTTCCTTGACTCATGGGAGTATTAATGGACTTAAGGTTTCTCAAAACTAAATTTCTTTATCAAATCATTACAGTATTTAGTTGACTAATGAAAATGCCTTGCTTGCTTTGGTTAATTTGAAATCCCAAGAAATAGATAGTTCACCCATCATTGACATTTCAAATGTACCTTTCATTAAATTTTCAAAATCTTTGCACAACTTATTGTTGTAGATCCAAATATTATGTCATCAACATACACTTGGACCAGCAAGATATCATTTCCATTTTGTCTTTGTGAAAAGGGTCTTGTCAACATTTCCTCTTAAAAGTTTTGTTGAATGAGGAAATTGTTGAGCTTCTCATACCAAGCTCTTGGAGCTTGTTTCAACCCATAGAGGGCCTTTGATAGCTTATACACATGATTAGGAAAATCAGGATTTTCAAACCAGGTGTTTGGCTAACAAAAACTTCCTCTTGGAGGTCACCATTGAGAAAGGCGCTTTTCACATCCATTTGATAAAGATTAAAGTCCATTATAACATGCATAAGCAAGTAAAATTCTAATGGCTTCTAACCTAGCTACAGGGCCATAGGTTTCATCAAAATCTATTCCTTCCTCTTGACTATAACCCTTGGCTACTAACCTAGCTTTGTTTCTGGTTATAACTCCATTTTCATCTAATTTGTTCCTGAACACCCATCTTGTTCCTATGATGTGCTTACCTTCTGGTTTAGGTACTAGACTCCAACCTTGTTTCTCTCAAACTGGTTTTAACTCCTCTTGCATAGCAAGTATCCACTCACTATCTAACAGGGCTTCCTTAATGTTCTTAGGTTCAATCTGAGACACAAAGGCTATAAAGTTACAGAACTGTCTAAGGTTCTTCCTAGTTGCAACACCTTTAGAGATATCCCCTATAATGTTATCTATATGGGTGGTTTCTATTGAACTTCCATTCCTAGGTAAATCACCAGTCCTTATAGGTTCTATTACAGTCAGTTCTAGTTGGAGGTGCAGCTACAGTTTGTTCTAATGGTTCAGATTCTACAACTTCATCCAAAAAGTCATCAACCATAGGAGGAGTTTTGTTCAAGTTTTCTGCAAATAATTCATCAAACTTTACATCAACTGACTCTTCTATGGTCTTTGTTCTTTTTGTTGTAGATTCTATAGGCTTTACTAGTTTGAGAGTATCCTAGAAAAATACCTTCATCTGCCTTAGGGTCAAACTTTCCTAGGTGTTCTTGCCATTGTTCAACACAAAGCACTTACAACCAAAGATTCTGAAGTAGGAAATGTTTGGTTTTCTACCCTTGTACACTCATAGGGGGTTTTTCTAAGCAGGGGCCTAATGAGAACTCTATTGACAACATGAGTGGTTGTACTAATTGCATCTGCCCAAAAGTACTTAGGTAGGTTAGAGTCCTTAAGCATAGTCCTAGCTAAGTCCTCTAAGACCTATTTTTTCCTCTCCACTACCCCATTTTGCTGTGGAGTTCTAGGGGCTGAATATATTGATTTATTCCATGTTGTTCACAGTAAGTTTGAAAAGAATCATTTTGGAATTCACCTCCATGATCACTTTTAATTGATATAATTTTCTGGTCATTCTCATTTTTGAACCAAAGTAGCAAATTTCTTAAAAGTTGAGAATGCCTCGCTCTTGTGAGCCAGAAAATATGTCCATGTGAACCTGGAATAGTCATCTACCAACACATATCCATAAAGGTTACCTCCAAAGCTCTTCACTTGAGCAGGACCAAAAAGGTCCATGTGTACTAACTGCAAAACCCTATTGGTTTTGACCATATCTATGGAGGGAAAAGAAGTTTAACTAGTTTGCTTCTCTCACGGGAGTCACAAAGCCTATCCTTAGTAAACTTCTTGTTAGGAGACCTATAACTAGCTGTTTGCTAACCAGTCTATTCAAATGATCTATATGAATATGCGCTATACGTTTATGCCATAACCAAGTCTCATCTGAATTAGATAACAAACAGCATATAGTACTTGGCAAAGAATTAAAATCTAACATATAAATGTTACTAATCTATCACCAACTAACTTTATGTGTTTGTCATCTTTATGGTCAATAATACAAGATTGTGATGAAAAACTTACCTGGAAGCCTTTATCACATAGCTGGCTTATACTTAACAGATTGTGTTTTAGCCCTTCTACATACAAGACATTTTTGAATTACTGCAGTTGACTCATTGCCTATGTCACCAATTCCAATAATCTTTCCTCTATTGTTGTCACCATATTTGACAATACCTCCTTTCTTTAATGTCAAGGACAGGAATTTGGATTTGTCTCCTGTCATGTGCTTTGAGCATCCGCTATCTAAATACCAAGAATGCTTAGTGGATGTCAAGCACACCTGCAACACACAATCAGAATTTTATTTTAGGTCCCCAATTTAAATTGGGTCCTGGAAAGTTAGTGTCAAAATGTCCCTTTCTGCAACAGAAATGACATGTACCATCAAAGGATGAATGTTTGTTTGGTTTAGTAAAGATGTCATACATATTCCTTGAAATAGCAGATTTCTAACTATGTTTGACATTTCTGGTTTGCATATAACCAATACCATATCTAGTGTTATTCCTTTTAACATGCATATTGGTTTTATATCCTAAACCAGATTTTTCATTAACATGTCTTTGGTTGCTAAGTATGACATTCAGTTTATCTTCACTACTAGCAAACTTCAATAAATCAGATTTTAATGATGCAACATTTTTTTCAAGTTCAATGCATCTTGCAGATTTGTCATGTGAATCCTTTTTCAGTTGTTCATACAAATTTTCAATTTCTTTATGATCATTTTTCATTTGCTCAAGCATTTTCTTTGTACTTATCAACTGTTTAATAGAATTCACATACTCATCATGCAGTTCATTGAAAGCTTCTTGCAGTTCATCATAAGATGGATTAGATTGTGAACTAACCTCATTTTTTGATTCTGAGTCGGTATTTTCCAAAAGACATAGATTTGCTTCTTCTTCATCTGAAGAGGCAGAGGATTCTTCGTTGTCATTCCATGGAACATATGTTTTTCTGGTTTTGGTGGCTGGTTCCTTGCCTTTAGTTTTTGTAGCTCTATTTTTGTTTTGCAACTTGTAACACTCAGACTTTATGTGACCTGTTTTACCACACTCATAACAGGTGATTGTCTTGTTGTCACTAGTCTTAGAACTGGATGGCTTTCTGAATTTGTTGTCTTTCTTTTTTAGAAATTTCTTAAACTTTTTGACAAGTAAACCAATCTCAGGTTCTTCATCAGTTTCACTGCTTGATTCATCTGAGCAACTGTCTTGTTCAGTTTTTGATTGATGCGTTTGGGCTTTCAAAGACATTCCTTTCTTTTTCCTGCTATCTTGCTCTGACTCATCTAGTCTATGCAACTCCATTTCGTGCTCCCTGAGCTTTCCAAACAGTGTTGCGATGGTCATTTTTGCTAGATCTTTTGATTCAGCAATAGCAGTTATCTTGGGCTGCCATTCTCTTGTTAAACACCTCATGATTTTTCCAATTTGCTGTTCATTTTCCACATGTTTTCCAAGGGCATGAAGGTTGTTTATGATGTGTGTAAACCTAGTCTGTAGATCACTTATTGATTCATCTTTCTTCATGCTAAACAATTCGTATTCATGCATGAGTGTATTTACACGAGCTCTTTTCATGTCTGTGGTGCCTTCATGTGTTTCCTGAAGAATGTCCCACATTTCCTTTGCTGATTTACAGTTTGATACCCTAAAGAATTCTTCTGCACACAAAGCAGATGTTATAATATTCTTTGCTTTAGCATTATAACCTACTTTCTTCTTATCATCCTCAGACCATTCGGATCTGGGTTTAGGGATCAGTAAATCATCAGTTCCAGCAATTTTAGGTATGAAGGGTCCATTTTCAACAGCATCTAGAATATCAATACCACTAGCTTCGAGAAATATCAGCATCCTATGTTTCCAATACATGTATGCGGTTCCATTGAAGGCAGGGGGCCTTGCAAGTGAAGCACCTTCTCCTAGAAAATCAACTGAGGCCATGTTCCTTTTATGAGTATTACTCTAAAAAAGTTGGGCTCTGATACCAAATGTTGATTATTATGACCTCGTTATTACAGAATATGACAGTCTTTAACAAATTAAAACAATATAGAAAACAAAATACGTCTAGCATACAATCAAGATCGAACATACAATCATACGATGCAAGATTTATTTAGATTAATACACAGCGGAAATATAACATAGCATACAAGATAAAAGTAAAAAGATAAGGGATAGAATGCACCAAGGTTTATCCTGGTTCAGCTGTCAGTATGACAGCCTACATCCAGTCCTGACAATCCAACTAGATTTCAGCTTTTTCTTCAATAGAAAGAAATGAGATTCTTTTACTGATTGTCCAGTTTCCTCGAAACCTATCTATCTAACTCAGACTCTTTCCTATTGCTTAACCCCTTGATCCTTGCAGTCACTCGTCAGACTCACACAAGATCAAGTCTAGCTCCTTCTTGATGATCTTTACATCAACGAAGATCACCACCAGTTTCTAAACTGGATTTTTCACAGTTGTTTCTTTATACAAAACTTTGTTACAAAAAGATATAAAAGAAGTACAGAGTTTGTCTTCAATCTCTATCAATGTATCTCACACAATAATCTGGTTGTTCATTTGAGTGTTTGTGAGATCATTGTCTTTTTCTCTCAAGAATTCTTTTTCAGCTCTCTTATTGATTATGAATAATCTTTTGGTCTTGATCTGAAAAAGCAATATCAGAATGTTATCAAAGAGGTTCTTAAGAGTTCTTTCAGTGTTCTGAAGTATATTTTGAGAAAAATGATTGAAAACTCTTTATATAGTTTCGGAAAAACAACATATAAATCGATTTCTCAATCGATTCATTAATGTGATAAAAACGGGCTTAATCGATTTTCCAATCGATTATCGCGAGTCTTGTTTTTCTTGAATCTTGAAACTATATAAACAATCGATTTCCCTAATCGATTCGTTTAATACACTTTTCAGACAATTATGTGTAGACTTATATATGAATCGATTGCATAATCGATGTCAGGTGTTTTGTTCCAATAATAAAATCAACCAATCGATTACTTAGTCGATTCATTAAGTCACATAATCGATTCAATAATACACATAATCGATTTGGCCACATACTAAGAGTTCCCCTGTGATTTTCAAATTTTTGTTTCAATCGATTGTGTTTAAAACAGGAACTTAGCTTATTCCACGTTAATCGGAGTGCCAATCGATTTGGTAGTATGTTTCTGAAAAGGACTTACCAGTTGGTTTAGCTCAATCGATTTCCTAATCGATTGATACCAAACTTGTCATGATTGAATTTCTCACAATGGATTGTTCAATCGATTGTGTTTCACACAGGCCATGTTACTTTGAAATATTATTTACGACACGATTTGTCAATCGATTAGTCTAGTAAATGGATTGGCCCTGTGACTTGCCCAATCGATTACTCAATCGATTTATTCAATCAGTTGTTTGTCTTTTGTGATTTGCACAGTCGATGTGCCAATCGATTAGCATACAATCAGGTTGCCTCTGACTTGCACAATTTTTATTACTGATTGTGCCAGTCGATTGCCTAATCGATTGTGTAACCACAAACTACATGTTTCCTTACAACCCTTTTACGAAATCGATTGCCTAATCGATTTGCTCAGTAGATTTTCAACTTTTGTTGATTTCTTGAGTTCCAAGCAATTGTCTCAAGTGTGTAGGGTTGAGTTGTTGTTCCTGAAATCTTACTCAGTTAAAATGTTAGATTTATCATATGATGTATGAACATTGTATGTTTGTTAATTATGTCAAAATTAGGATTAAAAGGACTAAAGTCCAACAATCTCCCCCTTTTTGCATAAGTGACAAGCATACAATTTTAACTTGAGTTGAGAATTTCAAGATATAATATTAACAACAGATATATTTTCATAGCATCATATGTACCATTATCAGATCATAATATCAAAATATCAGAGCATCAGATCAGAGTATAAGTACACATGCTATTTAACAATATTAGAGTCATTTTAATAAGTCAATATCAGTCATCAGAGTATCAAAATTTGTAGCAGTATAAGCAGTGTAAAATACAAGTTAATAATTTCTCTCCCCCTTTGTCAGTTAAGGCAAAAAGGCAGAATAAAAATTTCCTCCCCCTATGTTAGTAAACATAAGCATTGGGGGTTGAAATCCAAAAACAGTGTATAAGAGCAACAAATAAGCAGATTAAACAGATTATGGCAATTGATATCAGAGAGTAATTGAATAAACGTGCTAATGCATTATATATGGAAGAAAAGAATACAACAATAACAAGTCATTACAACACAACAAAGAGCCTAAACATCTAATCTCCTAAACTAGGCTGGTCCTCACTATTATCTAAGGGAGAGGTAGAGACCGATGTATTACCCTCAGCAGGTGTCTCCTCAACGTGAGTTGCAGAACGATCTAAGGGAGTTGTATTTGGTTCCTCTGTTGCTTTCCGACCAATATCCACTATATCTTCAAATGATATCTTTATGACTAAATGCGCTTGAATTGCAGCAACATCCTAAACAACCGAATTCAGAGAAGCCTGGAGAGTCGTCAAGGCAGCTTCCATTCTAGCCTGTGACTCTTGCATTTTGACATTGTGAGCCATCTGAACTACAGCATGGTTACCGGACTATAGCATGGTTACCGGATCGTGGTACAAGCATTCGGGTCAGAGTATACATAAGCATCCGATGTTGGACCTTCATTTGACCAATAGGCAATGAAATCATTTTCACAAAGCCATCAATCATCAGATCCTTCATAGCAGTATGCCGATCAAAAGATGCTTCCCATCCTTCATGAGCAGTGTCAGTATCAGAACTGCCGTCTATTGATGTTCCATGAAATGGCAATCCTGACAAAGTAGAAAAATCTTCAAAGGACATAGATATCCTTTTGCCTTTAACTTGAGCTTTGAATCCGTCTTCAGTTAGCTTGAATGAGGCATAGAATTCCCTAATCAGCTTCGGATAAGTATCAAGAGAAAAGGAGAGAAAGCCCTCAAGACCGTGAAACCTTAAGTGGTCTTGGAAAGTGAAACCGTCTGAATCAAAATACGCGAAATCCAGAGTCCTTGCCTCATGGATTTTCTTTTGAGAAAGTCAGATGGAATAGTAGCTTCTACCTCTTTATCCTTAGATGAAGGAGCTTTCTTAGGTGGAGGAGAAGAAATCGGTTTCTTCTTTTTCTTCTGAGAGATTTCCTTTATGGCGTCAGCCAAAAGCTTCTCAGTCGGAGGATCCTTTCGTTTCTTGGATTTGCCTTGATCAATAGCAGCAGCCTTGCCTTTATCATTGGCAAGAATCTTATGAGTGGGAATGGGAACCCGTTTAGACATTGTTGGTGGGGGTGAAGGGGTTCGCCCACTTGACGATGATGATGGTGAAGGAGTTCGGGTTTGTGTTTGCTTAACACGTGCCATAATTGTAAGTTGAAGTGTGTTTGAATGTAGATAGTAAATCAAAAACGATTGCAGAAACAGAGTAGAGAGATGAAGCAGAGAAAATTTGAGAAATATGGAGAGATAATGTGAAGAAATCGATTGGTAACTGTTCCTTTTTAAACCCTCAGATGCATCAATCGATGTCCCAATCGATTAGGTTACCGTTGCTGGGTAATCTCAATCGATTTAGTAATTATTGCATTCAACGACTAGTAAAGGAGAGTCACAACGGTCATATCGTGAATCGATTCCCAAGTCGATTTCCAGATTTACTCAATCGATGTCCAAATCGATGTATTTAAGGTTGAAAGGTGAACTAGTCGATTTCAAATCGACGCTCGGGCAGGGTTAAAAAAAACTTTTTGAAATTTGAAGTCTGGGGCCAACGAAATCGATTCCCAAATCGATTTTGTAAACTATGTACCAAGCTGGTAATCGATTACCCAATCGATTTAACTGGAAAACAATGCAAGCACCAGAAGTGTCATGTGAAAGGGTTCAAAGATCAGATCTCACTAGGATCAATGATCCCTAGTTTCATCCTTATATGCAGGAAACTTTCTCTCGGTAAAGCTTTGGTAAAGATGTCAGCCAGCTGTTCGGCTGTGTTGACATACTCAAGCTTAATGATTCCATTTTGAAAGTGATCCCTTATAAAATGATGTCTTACTTCAATGTGCTTGGTCCTGGAGTGCATCACTGGATTATTAGTAATGCTTATTGCACTTGTGTTATCACACATAATAGGTACAGTTCCCAAGTCGACACCAAAATCCAATAAGTGTTATTTCATCCAAAGAATCTGGGCACAGCAGCTCCCAGCTGCAATGTATTCAGCTTCAGCTGTTGATAGTGCAATGACAAGTTTGGTATCAATCGATTAGGAAATCGATTGAGCTAAACCAACTGGTAAAGTCCTTTTCAGAAACATACTACCAAATCGATTGGCACTCCGATTAACATGGAATAAGCTAAGTTCCTGTTTTAACACAATCGATTGGCAAATCGATTGAAACAAAAATTTGAAATCACTGGGGAACTCTTAGTATGTGGCCAAATCGATTATGTGTATTATGGTATCGATTATGTGACTTAGTGAATCGACTAAGTAATCGATTGGTTTGATTTCATTACTAGAACAAAACACCTGACATCGATTATGCAATCGATTCATATATAAGTCTACACATAATTTTCTGAAAAGTGTATTAAAAGAATCGATTAGGAAATCGATTAGTTTATATAGTTTCAAGATTCAAGAAAAACAATACTTGCGATAATCGATTGGCAAATCGATTAAGCCCCGTTTTATCACATTAATGAATCGATTGAGAAATCGATTTATATAGTTGTTTTCAGAAACTATATAAAGAGTTTTCAATCATTTTCTAAAAAATAATACTTCAGAACACTGAAGAACTCTTAAGAACTTTTGATAACATTCTGATATTGCTTTTTCAGATCAAGACCAAAAGATTATTCATAATCAATAAGAGAGCTGAAAAAGAATTCTTGAGAGAAAAAGACAATGATCTCACAAACACTCAAATGAACAACCAGATTATTGTGTGAGATACATTGATAGAGATTGAAGACAAACTATGTACTTCTTTTATATCTTTTTTGTAACAAAGTTTTGTAAAAAGAAACAACTGTGAAAAATCCAGTTTGAAAACTGGTGGCGATCTTCGTTGATGTAAAGATCATCAAGAAGGAGCTGTACTTGATCTTGTGTGAGTCTGACGAGTGACTGCAAGGATCGAGGGGTTAAGCAATAGGAAAGAGTTTGAGTTAGATAGATAGGTTTCGAGGAAACTAGACAATCTGTCAAAGAGTCTCAATTCTTTCTATTGAAGAAAAAGCTGAAATCCAGTTGGATTGTCTGGACTGGATGTAGGCTGTCATACTGACAGTTGAACCAGGATAAACCTTGGTGCATTCTATCCCTTATCTTTTTACTTTTATTGTTGATCTTGTATGCTATGTTTTATTTCCGCTGTGTATAAATCTGAATAAATCTTGCATCGTATGATTGTATGTTCGATCTTGATTGTATGCTAGACGTATTCTGTTTTCTATATTGTTTTAATTTGTTAAAGACTGTCATATTCTGTCATAACGAGGTCATAATAATCAACAATTTTCGTCTAATTTAAACCCATTTATGGTTTTTAAACAATCTTATGGATCCAATAAGTGAGTTTGTATCATTGGATTACCATTTAGGTCATTTTCGTCCACCTTAGGATTATTCTTGTACATTTAGGATTTTGAACCAATCTTGTGCATCCAATAAATCTTTTTGAGTCATTGGATTAACATTTCAGTCATTTTCGTCATCCTTCAACTTATTCTTGTTCATTTAGGGTTTTTAGCCAATCTTATACATCCAATAAGTGTGTTTGTGTCATTTGATTAACATTTAGGTCGTTTTCGTCCACCTTAGGCTTATTTTAATCCATTTAGGGATTTTAACCAATCATTTGCATCCAATAAGTCCGTTTGTGTCGTTGGATTAAAATTTATGTCTTTTTCGTCATCCTTCGACTTATTGTACACCATTTAGGGCTTTAACCAAACTTGTGAGCCCAATACATGCCTTTGTGTCATTGGATTAATATTTATGTAATTTTCGTCTTCAATAGGCTTATTCGAGTCCATTTAGGGTTTTTAACCAATTTTGTGCATTCGATATGTGTGTTTGTGTCATTGGATTAACATTTAGGTCATTTTCGTCTTCCTTCGACTTATTTGAATCCATTTAGGGTTTTTAACCAATATTATGGATCTAGTAAGTGTGTTTGTATCATTTGATTAACATTTAGGTCATATTCATCCTCCCTAGGCTAATTCTAGTCCAATTATTATTTTGAACTAGTCGTTTCATCCGATAAGTCCGTTTGTGTCATTGGGTTAACATTTAGGTCATTTTTGTCATCATTCGGCTTATCCTAGTTCATTTAGAGTTTTAAACCAATCTTGTGCACCAAAAATTGTGTTTGTGACATTGGATTAACATTTATGTCGTCTTCGTCCTCCCTAAGCTTATTCTAATCGATTTAGGGTTTTTAACATATCTTGTGCATCCAATAAGTTCGTTTGTGTCATTGGATAAACATTTAGGTCACTTTCGTCATCCTTCGAGTTATTCTAGTCCATTTACGATTTTAAACAATCTTATGCATCCAATACATGTGTTTGTGTCATTGGATTAATATTTAGGTCATTTTCTTCCTCCTTCAACTTATTCTAATCCATTTAAGGTTTTTAACCAATCTTATGCATCTAATAAGTGCGTTTCTGTCATTGAATTAACATTTAGTTCATTTGTGTCCTCCCTAGGCATATTCTAGACCATTTTAGGGTATTTACCAATCTTTTGCATCCCATACTTGCGTTTGTGTCATTGGACTAATATTTAGGTCATTTTAATCCTCACTAGGCTTCTTCGAGTCCTTTTAGGGTTTTAACCATTCTTGTTCATCCAATAATTGTGTTTGTGTCATTGGATTAATATTTAAGACATTTTCGTCCACCTTAGGGTTATTCTAGTCCATTTAAGGTCTTTAACCATTCAAATCCATTTTGGGTTTTTAACTAATCTTATGCATCAAATAATTGTGTTTGTGTCATTAGAATAACATTTAGGTCATTTGCGTCCACCCTAGGCTTATTCTTGACCATTTAGGTTTTTTTTTTTACCAATCTTATGCATCCAATATGTGCGTTTGTATCATTGAATTAATATTTATGTCAATTTTATCATCCCTAGGTTTATTCCACTCAATTTAGGGTTTTTAACCAATCTTAAGCATCCAATAAGTGCGATTGTGTCAACAGATTAACATGTAGGTCATTTTCGTCATCCTTCGACTTATTCTAGTCCATTAGGATTTTAACCAATCTTGTGCATCCAATATGTGTGTTCATATCAATCAACTTGCTTTAATCCATTTATGGTTTTTAACCAATCATGTGCAACCTATAAGTGCATTTACGTCATTGGATTATTATTTATGTTAATTACGTCATCCCTACACCTATTGTACTCCATCTAGGACTTTTTACCAATCTGGTGTATCCAATATATGTGCTTGTGTCGTTGGATTAATATTTAGGTCATTTTCGTCATCCTTCGACATATTCTAGTTTATTTAAGGTTTTTAACCAATCTTGTGCATCCAATACATGTGTTTGTGTCATTGGATTAATATTTAGGCCATTTTCATTCTCCCACGACTTATTCTCATCCATTTATGGTTGTTAACCAATCTTGTACATCCAATAAGTGCATTTGTGTCATTGAATTAACATTTAGAATATTTTCGTCCTCCCTAGGGTTATTCTAGTCCATTTAGGGTTTTTAAGAAATCTCATGCATCCAATAAGTGTGTTTGTGTCATTGCATTAACATTTAGATCATTTTCATCATCTTTCGACTTATTCTAATTCATTTAGGGTTATAACCAATCTTATGCGTCCAATACGTTCATTTGGGTCATTGGATTAATATTTAGGTCATTTTGTTTTCCTTCAACTTATTTTAATCCATTTAGGGTTTTTTTAACCAATTGTGTGCATCCAATAAGTGTGTTTTTGTCATTGGATTATCGTTTATGTCATTTGTGTCCTCCCTAGGCTTATTCTAGACCATTTAGGGTTTTTTTTTACCAATCTTGTACATCCAATACGTTCGTTTGTGTCATTTGATTAACATTTAGGACGTTTTTGTCCTCCCTAGGCTTATTCTAGTCCATTAAGGATTTTGAACCAATCTTGTACATCCAATAAGTATGTTTGTGTCATTGGATTGACATTTAGCTCATTCTTCTCATCCTTCGACTTATTCTAGCCCATTTAGGGTATTTACCAAAATTGTGAGTCCAATACGTACGTTTGTGTGATTGGATTAATATTTTCGTCCTTCTTCAACTTATTCTAATCCATTTAGGATTTTTAACCTATCTTCTATATCCAATACGTGTATTTGTGTCATTAAATTAATATTTAGGACATTTTCGTCGTCACTAGGCTTATTCTAGTCCGTTTAAGGTTTTTAACCAATCTTGTGCATCCAATACTTGTGTTTGTGTCATTGGATTAATATTTAGGTGATTTTCGTCTTCCTTCGACTTACTCAAATCCATTTTTGGTTTTTAACCAATCTTATGTATCCAATAAATGTGTTTGTGTCATTAGAACAACATTTCAGTCATTTGCTTCCACCCTAGGCTTATTCTTGTCCATTTAGGGTTTTTTACAAATCTTATGCATCCAATACGTGTGTTTGCATCATTGGATTAATATTTATGTCAATTTTGTCATCCTTATGTTTATTCTACTCAATTTAGGGTTTTTAACTAATCTTAAGCATCCGATAAGTGCGATTGTGTCAATGGATTAAAATTTAGGTCATTTTCGTCATCCTTCAACTTATTCTAGTCCATTAAGGTTTTTAACCAATCTTGTGCATTCTATACATGCGGTTGTGTCATTGGATTAATATTTAGGTCATTTTCATCCTCCTACGACTTATTGTAATCCATTTATGGTTGTTAACCAATCTTATGCATCCAATAAGTGCATTTGTGTCATTGGATTAACATTTAGAACAATTTCGTCCTCCCTAGGCTTATTCTAGTCCATTGAGGGGTTTTAAAAAATCTCTTGCATCCAATAAGTGTGTTTGTGTCATTGCATTAACATTTAAGTCAATTTCGTCATCCTTCGACTTATTCTAGTCTATTTAGGGTTATAACCAATCTTATGCGTCCAATACGTGCATTTGCGTCATTGGATTAATATTTAGGTCATTTTAGTCTTTCTTCAACTTATTTTAATTCATTTAGGGTTTTTAACCATTCATGTGCATCCAATAAGTGCATTTACGACATTGGATTAACATTTAGGTCATTTGTGTCCTCCCTAGGCTTATTCTATACCATTTAGGGTTGTTTTTACCAATCTTGTGCATCCAATACGCGCGTTTGTGTCATTGGATTAATATTTAGGTCATTTTTTTCCTTACTAGGCTTCTACGAGTCCATTTAGGGTTTTAACCAATCTTTTGCATCCAATAAATATATTTGTGTCATTGGATTAACATTTAGGTCATTTTTGTCATCCTTCGACATATTCTAGTTCATTTAGGGGTTTTAACCAATCTTGGGCATCCAACATGTGCGTTTGTGTCATTGGATTAACATTTAGATCATTTTCGTCCTCCATAGACTTATTCGTCCATTTAGGATTTTGAACCAATCTTGGGCATCCAAGAAGTAAGTTTGTTTTATTGGATTAACATTTAGGACATTTTCGATTTCCGTAGGCTTATTCTAGTCCGTTTAAGGTTTTTAACCAATCTTATGCACCCAATACGTGTGTTTTACTCATTGGATTAATATTTAGGTTATTTTCGTCTTCTTTCGACTTATTCAAATCCATTTTGGGTTTTTCACCAATCTTATGTATCCAGTAAATATGTTTGTTCATTAGAATAACATTTATGTCATTTGTGTCATCCCTAGGCTTATTCTCTACCATTTAGGGTTTGTAACCAATCTTATGCATCCAATAACTGCGTTTGTATCATTGGATTAATATATATGTCAATTTCGTTATCCCTAGGTTTATTCTACTCCATTTAGGGTTTTTAACTAATCTAAAGCATCCAATAAGTGTGATTGTGTCAATGGATTAAGATTTAGGTCATTTTTATCATCCTTCGACTTATTCTAGACTATTGGGGTTTTTAACCAATCTTGTGCATCAACTTGATTTATTCCATTTTGGTTTTAACCAATCATGTGGTACCAATAAGAACATTTGTGTCGTTGGATTATTATTTATGTCAATTTCTTCATCCCTAGACTTATTCTACACCATTTAGGGCTTTTAACCAATCTAGTGTATCCAATACATGTGTTAGGTTCGTTGGATTAATATTTAGGTCATTTTCGTCATCCTTCGACTTATTCTAGTTCATTTAGGTTTTTAACCATTCTTGTGCATCAAATATGTGCATTTGTGTCATTGGATTTTAGGTCATTTTCATCCTCCTACGACTTATTCTAATCATTTGTGGTTGTTAACCAATCTTGTGCATCCAAAAAGGGCATTTGTGTCATTGGATTAACATCTAGGATGTTTTCGTCCTCCCTAGACTTATTCTAGTCCGTTTAGGGTTTAAAAATATCATATGCATCCAATAAGTGTGTTTGTGTCATTGCATTAACATTTAGGTCATTTTCGTCCTCCTTCGACTTATTCTGATCCATTATAAGTTTTTAACCAATCTTATGCATCCAATAAGTGTGTTTGTGTCATTGAAATAACATTTAGGTCATTTTAGTTATCACATGTAAGACCCATAATTTTAAAGTACACTTTATGTATTTTATATGTTTTGGATTTTGGCTCGGAGGCTTTTTAACCAAAGTTAATAATATTATGGAGTGTATAGGATCAAAAAGTTATTTTGACCCCGTTTAGAATTACTCGTCGATAAATAAATTTAAATTAAGTGCGGAAAATCCTTTACGGAGAATTTAACGCGTTACGGGTAAAATGGTAATTTAACAAATATCTAGATATTTTGATACTTCCCGATGAGTACCGGGACTAGACTGGGTGATGACTTCCTGAAACTACATCAGGGGAACATGACCGTGGGCGAATATGCCGCTAAGTTTGAATCACTATCGAGGCATTTCAGATTTTTCCGTGAAGAGATTGACGAGCTGTTCTTGTGTCATCGTTTCCAAGACGGACTAAAGTGGTGAAATTCAAGACTTTGTCTTACCCTTGGGAAATTCAACGTTTCCAATTTCTTGTGGAAAAATGTAGAGAAGTTGAGGATATGAAGAATAAGAGAGCTAGCCGAGGAGGGAATTTTAAACTCAGGAGGACCTAGTCGGGTGAAGTATCAGAACAAGGGAAAACAAGTTGTCAAACGTTATAATCGACCACGTGATAACAACGGGGACTGAATAACCCAGGGAACCAAGACTTTGGGAGGCAAATGGGACAAGGTATACGATGTTTCCGATGTGGAGAAGAGGGACATTATGCTTATGCTTGTACCTTTAACAGTACTACTTGCTACAATTTGCCACAAACCAGGGCACTTTGCAAGGAATTGCAAGGCTCCGAAGGTGGAACCAATGGTGAATGTAGCTAGCATTACTCTTCCTACTGCTAGAAGACATGTTTATTGCGTCGACGCTGAAGTTGGAAATTACCTAGCGATCTGATTCAATATGACTGTGCGATTACAGGTAACCCCCTAACTACACTTTCTGATTCAGGGGCAACCCATTCCTTCATTGCTATGGATTATGTAAATTGTTTGAAGTTGTCCGTGTCTACTTTACTGCTAAGACTTTGACAGTAAATTATGCATGTTTACTTTGTCAAATAACCATTCAGAATAGGGACTTCTCGATTAATTTGATTGTTTACCTCTACATTAACCCAAGATCATTCTTGGTATGGATGGGAAGCCCTATCATTAGGTAATGATACATTGTACTCAATGTGTCGGTGTCATACTTAGTGTTTAGATTTGGTACTAGTTGGATGTCCCGTACAAGGTGGAACACCAGCGACCTGCTGGGGTGTTGCGACCTTTAGAGATTACACGGAGTACCATCGAGTATTGTATCAGACCGTGATCCGAAGTTCACATCACATTTTTGGGAGCATTGCACGAAGCATTCGGAACGAAGCTATGATTGAGTTCACCTACAACAAATAGTTTCCACGCAAGTATTGGAAATGGCTCCAGATGAGACTTTATATGGGCGCAAGTGTCAAACGCCCTTGTGTTGGTATAAGGACGGTGGAAATATGATCGTCGGACCAGAGATGGTGCAACAGACTACAGCTAAGGTAAGGAAAATCAAGGAGAAAATGAAGACTTCACAAGGTCGTTAGAAGAGTTAGGCGGACAAGCGTCGCAGACTTTTAGAATTTGAACAGGGTGACCATGTATTTCTAAGAGTCACACCTACTACTGGAGTAGGTAGAGCCTTGAAATCGAAGAAGTTGACTCCGAAAATTCATTGGACCATATCAGATTTCTGCACGAATTGGGCCTGTTGCTTATCGGATTGCATTGCCTCCGATACTGTCCAAACATTCATGACGTGTTTTTCATGTATCACAGTTGGAGAAATATCTTGCAGATCCATCACATGTGATCGAACCAGACACAATCCCAACTGAAGGATAACTTGACATTCGAAGTACCACCTATGAGATTGAGGACAGGAAGATAAGCGATTGAGGACCAAGGATGTTCGTTGGTCAAGGTGATTTGGAACCCAATTACTGGAGATGCGACTTGGGAATTGGAGAGCAAGATGAGAGAACAACACCCATAGCTATTTATCGACGCATAGTTTCGAGGACGAAACTAAATTTTAGGGGGGGAGTAATGTAGACCCTAATTTTAAAGTACACTTTATGTATTTTATATGTTTTGGGATTTTGGCTCGGAGGCTTTTTAGCCAAAGTTAATAATATTATGGAGTTGCTATAGGATCAAAAAGTTATTTTGACCCCGTTTAGATTTTCGTCGATAATAAATTTAAATTAATTTGCGGAAATCCTTAACTGAGAATTTAACGCGTTATGGGTAAAATGGTAATTAAACAAATATCTAGATATTTTGAGATATTGTGTAAGTTAAATTTAATATGTCATATATATATATATATATATATATGGTTGCTTGAGAGAATAGAAAGAAAGGAAATTAGAAGGAAGGAAAAGAAAAGAAAGGTATACTAAGAAAAGAAGGAAATAGAAGGAAGGAAAACAAAGAAAGGCAAAAAAGGAAGGAAATCTGATTTTCCATCTTCTTCCTCTTGCTAACCCGCAAGCCCAAATTCCCTCTTTCGTCCCATTTTCATTTTTCGTCGCTTTCCTTTCTTCAAAACTAGTGAACCCAGGTTGGGTGAGAGTTAGACAAAGGATTTCGCAACTCCACTCTCCTCTTTGATATCGAAAACGAAGAAAAATGGTAATTTGAGATCCAACACAAACCCCTCCGTTTCTTCTATGATCCAAGCTTCATTTCTCGAAGAGATGCGAAGGGAAAGTTTCTCACTACACGCTATGGTGCTAGGGAACCAATTTGGAGGCGACGGTTGCGAGCAGAGATTTACACCGATTTGCTCAAGTACCGGAAACGCAGCGTTAGAGCTAACGCGAAGGTAAGGGCTCGACTTCCAAACTTTTAGTTTGCATCTAGGGCTTATTGTGGTTGTGTGGAAACGAATTGTGTTAGGATTGGAGTATTGTTTTTGGGAAAATGATTTTTACCTCATGTATGTAAGATTTTGAATAAATGAAATTATTATGTTGATTTGTGTTCA
>PGWS01002126.1:0-13830 GCA_002896235.1 Cicer reticulatum | reverse complement strand
ATATACTATATTATTTTTTGGGTTAGATTAATGTACTTTATGCTATTAGATGTTTTAAAAGTGAGTGTTGTGTCACCTCATATTAGAATCCAATCACGTGTTATTTTTGTCACATTAATTGGGAGCTTCCTTTTCATCTTTACCGTTGAAAGTAAATAATTTCAATCCTTCTCAGCAGCCCATCTGCAAAGTACAATCCATTTATTAAAAACCAATTCATAAAGTAGTTTTTATTTTTTTTATCCTAGACAAGTGATTTTTACCTGTAAGTTGTAACTAGATGGTGAAGAAAAATAGAGAGCTCTAGTCTAGAGAGTTCTATTCCAGGACATAATCTTTGTCCACCACCAAATGGTGTAAAACAGTTGTTTCTACTTCCACTTCCAATTTTCTGCATTCACACAATATATGATGTTCTTTAACTTGTTGGTCTAGTTGTAAAAATATATGAGATATGAGGTATTCCTGATAACATTAAGACCATAATTGTGATTGTATTGACCGGATTTGTGTATGTAATGTGGAGGTTCATATGTCACTATATTAGTAACAATGAGTTGATATTTGTATAACTTATTTAGTCAATGATGACAAATTAATTTTGATTGAACTGTTTTTATAAATTTGATTTTTATTAAAATTAAGCTAAAAACAAAATAATTAATTTGAATACATTTATATAAAATTAGTTGTATAACAAATTTGGATTAAAAACAAATTCTAAAGAGAAAAGTTATACAATTTTAATTTCATGTTAGAGTAAATCAGAGGTACAAAATCAATTGTATTCGAAAACAATTAAATTTTTCAAAATCAATTTTAATACTTTTGAAATTAATATTTGACTCATTCAAATTATACTGAAAGCAAACATGAAACCTACATTATTAAGCTATGAGCTGAGTAGTGTGATTTTGTTGCTTAATAAATTACTTACCTCCCATCTCCATGGATCAAACTCCAAAGGATTTTCATAGTTGATGTCATCTAAATGAACGGAAGTAAGAGAAGCTACAACACACCAATCCTTAGGAATTAGGTACCCTGCATATTTTCATAGTTCAAATGCTTTAGGGCCAATACAAAAAATTAATCCATAAAAACTTTCATTTGATTCAATAATAAAAAATAAATAAAAACTCACCTTTAATATCTACATCTTTGATAGCTTTCCTCCAAATGGCATTGACAATATTTGCCATTCTAAGAGTTTCACTGATTACCTTATTGAAATTAAATGAAAGACAAAGAAAAATGTGATGCTTCGTTATTTTAGTTTAAAATTAAAGAGTAAAATGATAATGGATTGAAAACTTATTTTGCTTCTGGTAAAAAGAAAATGGGGAAGGCCATTAAAGCCTTTAGACCACCTCTATGAAAATCATAATTTTTATTTTATTCAAAAAATCTCAAAAAACAAAATTTATTAATAAAAAAATTCTCAAATTTATGATATTTTAAAATAAATATATAAATTTTTTTAAAATGAAAATATTATCTCAAAAATATTAAATCAATAACAAAAATATTATATAATATCAATTATATTAATTAAGTTAGTAATATCTATTAAAATTTAAAAATTCACTTTATATTTCATCGCTTTAAGTTTTTATATGTATTGATATGTGGGTCGGTCCGAAAAATGAAATGTCTCACATTTTGAGTAAATTGCCAGTGACAGTAGTCAGTCCATGCATAATTCATCGGAACAGTTTTTGTTCCTCTTCATTTCCATGTTTTCTTCTGAAATACCAACAATCAAATATAAAAATTAAATTATTACTTATGACTTTCATTAACAATATTTGGGGAGTTCCCATTTGGACTCAATTTATAATAATAATAATAATAATAATAATTAATAATAATAATAATATAATAATAATAATAATAATAATAATAATAAATAATATTTGCTGTTGAACTTTTGGAATCCAATCAACACAATTGTAAAAAAATGTAAAAACATTTGCTCAATGTTACTAGTAGTGTCTAGGAATATGTATAAAATGAGTAGAATGTGTAGACAACAATTTTATATGTAGCAATTAAAATTTTAAGCATATTTATGTTTTTATTAAATGGGAATTATATGTCTTATAGATTTTGGCTATTAGGACTTTATTTTTTTGTTCTGTTATAAGAGTGTAATGTTCCACTATTGATGGCATGAGTCTCTTTTAATTGTATCATAGAGCTCAAAGTTGATCTTCGAAATGCAACATTGTCAAAACCTTTGAGAGTTAATTCATTCCAGTTACCCAACACACTCTGAGGTTATAGTTGGTTATACAAAAAATAATAATTATTGTGAAGGAGAGTAATAAGATTTTTAATTGGTGTTGTTCTTACAGATTATAACTTGATCATTTATTTTCTAAAAATCATTTAAATCTAGGAGGCAAAATATGATTATTTTTAGCTAATATTATAATGTTTATTTTTCTTTCACTTTCTCGTCCTTCCAAATAATTAAAACAATCATATTTTCTCTTACTTTTACTGACTAACCAAACAGAGTGGAAAAAGAAATTATAAAAAGGTAGACAACTCAGGAGAAAAGAAAGTAAAGTAAATAGCATGAGAGAAAAGGTAATTAAAGTGAGTAAATGGGAGTGGAGTGGAAAAGCGAGAAGCAAGAAAATAATTAAATTGGTAGTCGTACGGTAAGGAAAACATACACCCCCCCATATGCGACACATCAATCATCCTTCCTTCTCTACCTTATTATATACTACTACTCAACTCTATTCCATTATATTTCGATTATTGTTTATTCAATTTTTTATTCTTCATTATAAATCATTCAATTACTCATCTCATTAGGGCTTAAAATATAAATAATACTAATTTCAAAATTATTTTTTGTCATCTTGTGGGGACAAGAGCTAGTGGATCCAGTGGTCAAGTAAAAAGGGGACGACATAATATTTGCATGGATGATAAAATTGAATATGAATGTAAACAAAGTAACATACCAGTAATTTGGATAGAACAAGAGGATAGTCACTAAGAAACTTTACAGCCATAGTCATAGCCGTAGGAAGAGTCTCTTCCCCAGGAATCATCATCTCAATTATGTTTTCACTCATATTTTTCAACGATATTGTGTTCGACTCATCATCTTTATAATCCTTTAAGAGTACATCCACTATATCATTTGCCTCATTAATATTCTTATCATTATGATTATGATTTCTTTCCTCTATTATCCTTTGCACTATCTTCATCATTCTTTCTTTAGCCTACACCCACAATCAAATTGCATCTAATTTTATTATTTATTGGTACTATTTAACAACTTACCAACAAAAAACAATATATAAATAATTATTATTACCTTTAAGGATTTATATAATCTTGTTCCAGGAAACTTAAAGGGCAAGCAAATCAAACCCTTTGATAAACTCTTCAAATTTACTCTTCAACATACATAAATCTTCACCGGGATCAATGCTCATCAGAACTTTCACCAAAATAAGTAAATGTAAATCTAATGTATATGTCCAAGGTAAAAACAGAAATTAATTTTTATCAGTCATTGGTGTAATTATTGGGAAAAAACAAAAAAAATTCAAAAGTAACATTTTAAGTTACTTAATATGATTAAATGTTACTTTTAATTTTTTTATCAGGTTAAATATTACTTAATATGATAACTTTTAAATTTTATATTAAGCAATGTTTAATTTTTCAATGAAAATTAGAAACATTAAATTAAAAATTATCATAAAAAGAATAATTTTTTAATATAATATTAAGGTAAACTGTAATGTTAAGTTGATGAAATAAAGACGTGTACGGCGCAGAAAGGAAGAAAGTCAGCCGGATAAAAAGATTTTCTAATACCCTCAAAAGAGGTGTGGGGAAGTGTTGGGAAAAAACAAAAATGAATAAAAAAGGTTATAGAAAATAAGAAAGGGGGAAAAGGACATCAAGAGCTCAAAAAAATAGAAAGTCAAAAAGGAAACGCAATTATATAAGAAAGTGATTTGAAATAGAAAATGTATATAAAATGATATATAATAAATTAAAAAATAATGAGAAAAAAGTAATACTAACATGGAATAGTAATAGGAGTAAGGATTATTTGAATGAGAAGAATAAAACTCTATTTTTTAAATATATATATTATTTTGAGAATTTTCTTTATTATTAGATTTTTTTTCAATTTTTAAATGATATTATTATTTATTTATGTTTATAAATACTACCCTTCTGTCATAAATATAATTAAAAAGTTTAATATACTTCATAAAAAAATTATAAACAAAAAAATAGTTAAAAATATTGATGTATCTAATCTTAATTTAAAATTAAACACATTAATTTTTAATTATTTATTTTATTTATACTTCATTCTAGATACAATATTTTATCCAACATTTGAATCATATAAACTTTGACTTTTGTTTATATATATATATATATATGATCAGAATAAATATAGTAAAATATTATTCACTAATTCTCATTTTTAAAAATAAAATTATAAAAATAATATCAATTACTAAAAAATTTAATATTATTATGAATTTTCTTGAATCTTATTTTAAAAAATGTCTTATATTTAAAGTGAAAAGTAGGATATGGGAGAAGAAGTTAATGTATTAAAAAAAAAAAGGACCTTTTGACTTCATCTTGAATGTAAATTGGGTGGTGAGTACTCCAAGTAGCTAAACATTGTTTGACAGAATGCTGAATATCTCTTGTGATTCGAGCTTTGAATTGTGGAGATCGCAAGAACCCTCCAAGGAGTGCATGAAGTTTCCTATGCATGTTTCCATTTCATTTGAAGTATAGAGTGGTTCTCCCATAAGTTCTCTAATTGATTTTGGATAAGCAGGGATGAAGATGTTTCCCTTGGTTCTGTAGAATCACTTTGTTCACTTCTGGGTCTGTTGACACAATCACACCACTTCCCAAAATGCTTGTCTTAAACACATTACCATACCTGCGTGTGTGTATACATACATTATGAGATCTTGGAGTATAAAAATTAGATAAATTATAGTACAAGATTGTTCAGAGTTAAAAAAGGACTTGGATTCCTAAATTAGATTACTCAAATTGTGGCTATAACAAATTTAAAAAACTTATAGTACGGGGCAAATCCAAGCATTGGAACTTAAACATTTTATCTAATGAAAGTTAGAGTTAATGATATGTAGATTGAGAAAACGTATAAGTCTCAAATAGGAGGAATATAACACACCAGTAAATTTTATAAAGTGGAAGCATGATTATTGACCTGTGCCCCAAAGATAACCCAATTTTGTGAAGTAGAGATAATGCACTTTAACTGACAATCACATGCATGCGTTGTCGTTGTCAGCTCGAGCGGACTCAAGTTGTATGGTATATTATTTTTTAGTACAAAAAAAAAATTGTGCGTTCTATTTTTCTTCATGTTTTTCTTAAGCCCTCTACCGAGTCCGCAATTGATCCGATTTGTGTTTAGTTCCTCCCGATTTTCCTGCGACAGTTTCGTAGAATTAATCAAACTGGACAATGTTTTCTGCTCCACTCGATTGCAAAACACCTTTACAAATATAAGATTTCGCTCAGTTTGCAAACCACACTAAAACTCCAAACTTTACCGAATTTTCTCTCTTCTCACATTTCACCTTCTTCTCATATTTTTCAATCCATTTACCAAAAAAATTGTCCCTTCATATTTTCGAGTGGCATTAACCGTCATATTTAGATGGTGTAATTCCTCTCATAGTTGATCATCTATCTTGCCCAATTTTAGACAACGCCGCAAAACGTCTTAAAGAGAACGACCTGATATCCAACTCAACCTAATAATATATTCGGTGGCTGAAAATTATCTTTCTAAACAATTTTTCGAAACACAAAAACACATTATAACTATAGTAATAGTCGATTGAGAATCTTTTAATCAGACCAACTGATTCCTTTGATTCAACCATGATTCAATCAATTGAAACATGACTTAGAGGTCTCACCAGTTTGATCTCCAGTTCGATTTTTAAAACACCGATCTTAATTGTATATTCGGTTCTATGTGACAAAAAAAAATTAAATAAATTGATTTTAAAAAAATTGATTTTGATATCCATAAAGTCTAACTCACTGACAAATATCAATATTGTTAAGTTGAATATCATATTTTGAGTTCGAGTTATTTACCATTTAATGTATTAAAAAAAACAGATTTTAACCGAAGAGAAATTGAAATAATTATATTGGGGGAAAGAATTATATTGGGGTGTGGTTACGGGCTGCAGAAGCAACCGCAAGTGCAGTTAACAATCAAAAAAGTTCTATGTATAGCTAACTCTAGTTACCGTAGAAGCTGGCTTTCTCTGTTCTTATACTTGTTTCGATATGCTCTTTTCTCCCTAGAAGCTGCAACCCCCCATAAATGAGACTAACATTAATCAATTCTATCACGAGAGAGTTAATTAATTATCTGTACCTACATTCATTCAATTCGATTTAGAAGTATAGGTTGGGATGATTCTGGCAGGCTAGACTATAGGCTGTTATTTTCATCATAGAAAAAAATTGTGCAACACCCATTTCTTTTTTTTTTTTTTCTATCTTGAGAAAGTGAAATATATCATTTCTTAAGTGAATTTACAAATTAATTCTTGTAATAGTAAAAAATTATCAAAATAGTTATTAAATTTTATAAATTATATTTTTAAAATTATGACGTACGAAAGCGTCAAAATAATTCTTATATTTTAAAAGATTATAAATTTAATGAATATGCGGTCTTTCACATAGACTTTACATCAATATAAAATTAACATTAAATTTATATATTGCATATAATTTTTTGGCGTAATTGGTATAGAATTCTTTTAAAATATTACATGTTCATTAAATATTAAATATGTCATGTCAAAAATTTTAACCGCAAAAATTAACGGTAAATCATTTTAATTGACATGATATAATTTCAATAATATATATTTATCAATTTAGAAAAATTATAAACTATTTTAATTGATTCTCACAATTTCGAAAACCAAATTATATATTCACTCATTTATTATTTTACCACAGTAATTATTGTTTATAATATTATTTCTTATAACTATTTATAAATTGATAGACATTAATTTCTTAGAGTTTCTCATAATATATATTGTACCAATATTCTAAAAATCGGATCAAATTGATTTGTAGTTGTTTTCTAATCAGTTTATAGTTGCCTTTTAAAATGTTCACAACTATGGATAACAAAGTTGTTGACCCAAAGCAATGGTGACTAAGAATAACAATTCAAAACTAATTTGGTTTCTTAAATAAGATTAAGCATACTTTCTGAAGAAAAGAAGAATGTTATCTTTACAAATGGCTAAATTCACTTTACTCACCAACATACAACCAATGTGCTATTAATCCATCTAGAGACACTTTCCAAAAAAGTTTCTCTTTACTACTACTCGTATATGTATCTTTTACTCGCATTAAAACAATACATTGTCTAAAAGTTGATAAAATCTTTAATTATCACCACTTGAACATTTATTATTCATAAAGCTATATAAAGTACTAAAATAATGAATTAATTGAACTTAGTGTGAATATATAAATCACAAATAGATATTGTGAAATTTTAAAGTGTAAAGCAATAAAAATCAAGAAACAAGCAACTTACTTAATAAAATACATTTCTTTAACTTTGTAATACTATTAATCAATTAATGTGTACTATGTCAATCTAACCAATACTTTTTTCTTATGGTGCACCAATAGTGTACATTATGTGGACCACGTTCAAGGACAAAAGTATCATCCACACATGTCCACCAATAATAAAAATATGCGAATAATATTGTAAAGGACCACACTAGACTTCTTAAAGTTGGGCCTTCACAAAGAATTAATAGACTAGAAGAAGAACAGGGAAGATAGACAAAAACTTTTATGGTTTTCATTTTTCACCTACATGGATCATGGATATTCCTAATTAAGAATCACAAATATATCTTTCTAAATAAATTGACCATTGATAGTTCTTGTCACTCGGGAAATCACTTGTGCACATCAATGATGTAATGTTCCAACTTCCAACCATCATCATTAATTTTAGAGAAGCCAATAATAAAGTTAGAAAAAAAAGAGTGTTGGATTGAACATGCATGTCATTTCCCTCGTCAAGAATAATGAAAGATGAGGATATTAAAGATACAAAAAAGCACAAATGACAAATATAAGAAGCACAAATTGAAATGATCATATATATCATGTGAGGTGGGGAATAGGTTATGGAATATAATAGAAGTTATTTTATTTTTATATTTTTTCGAATAAAATATAAAAAAAATTATTGTATCTAATGTTAATTTAAGACTAAATATTAATTTAACACTAAATATATTTTATATATATATAAAAGAATAGAAATGATCTTACAAAGACTTGCGCTTTTCCATGAAGCTGACCGGATTAGAGGTGTATCCACAAGCAATGAAATCAAGGGTCTCTCCAAGTAAAGGCCAACCTTTGTTACCTTTTGGAACTTTACCTTTATTCTTCTTCTTCATCACATTAATATTATCCTTCTTCACACACAAAACCCACCAACATAAAAGACACCAATTAAAGACCATAGTCCTATAATCCATCCCATATTAAAAATAAAAGAAAAACTTCTCTCTCCTTTTCTTATGATGACTCTAATCAAACCCTAGCAATTAGCTTGTTTATATATGGTGGTGACTTTGACTTCTTCATGCAGTTGTTCTATTGTACTTGAAACTAAGAGAGAGAGGGGGAAAGGGGTGATGAATGTTTGATAAGGAGGAAAGTTGTGATTGTTTGTTCCCTAGAGAAAAGAGATATAAATGAGAGTGGGGATACACATATTGAGAGGGAGATTCTGAAGATCTAGGGCTTAAATAAATCATTAATGTGATGATCTTATTGGGTTCACCTAATCAACCCCAATCGTTTATTTTGTCTTCACTCAATTTAGATATATATAGATATTTTAACCGGAGTTCTTCCCTATATGTCTAACTCCACACCCCCATGCCATATACTACATCCCTATATGTCTTTCCCTTCTTATAAATTAAATAAGTGCATCTTAATAAAGAAATAACTAATGTAGCAACATTTTTAATAAAAGTAATAATACAAAATAAATAAGTTATATTAGATTAATAAAATTCAAAATTATTATTAATAAAAATTAGAATATGATTCGTGCGGGGGTTGTGTGAGATATATAGATTTTAATATATTAATATTATTGTAAATAAAATTTTAAAATTTTAAAAATAATATAATTTATTGATTTTTTTAAGTAAAATTTATTTGAGTAATTATTATATATGTGTTTTATAAACCCACATTTGAAAATATGTAGAATATTTTAGAGAGCGTAATTTGCAACTATATGTTAAAATTTTAGCTATATTTTAATGAATGAATAAGAATTAAAAAACTATTAAAAAAATATTTTAAAGATTTTGATCAATCAATGTATATTTAATATATTCTATCATATTTCACTCATTAAAAGATTATGAGAAATATAACAAAAAGAGTATTATGTAAAAAATATTTAAAATGTAATAATAAGTATATGTTAATAGGATATTAATCATTTATAGTCCATATAATGAACCAAATAATCTATTAAAATTAATATGTTAATTAATAATCTATTAAAATTTATGTCTTTCTAATTATTGTATTATTTTAAAGAATACTAGTTGTTAAATAGTCATCACTCTCTCAAAATGTGTGGTTAGGATGCATAAAACCAAAAATAATATTTTTTTTCAAATTAAACTCGTAGTGAAGACCATCCTACAAACAAATCTCATAAATTATATTTAGTATTAAAATTTTAAAATAAAATAAAATTTTAGTATTAATATATATAATTATCTACCGTAAAATAAGATTAATCATATTCTTTTTTTATTCGTGTTGTCGTGTAATTATAATTTTAAAATAATTGAACAAGAAATCGATCTAAGTTGGCCCTTCCAGATGAGAAACAAAATGGAAAATACAAAGTGAAAAGTAGAATTAAAAATGGCAAGACAAAATGAGTATTGTTTTAATCTTAGTAAAAACGATTGCAACAAATATTTTAATTTAAAATTATAGTTTCTCTCTTAATAGAAAAATTATTAGAAAAATTAGAAAGAACAGATCTAAATTTATTATTAAAAATATATTAGAAAAATATGTATATGATTTTGTCATTTGATATGAATTTCATTATATCTTTGTTAAATAAATGACAAATCTAAATTTCAATTTATTGAGAATGAAACTTCTATATAATCTACCTTGAGATATTTTACAAACAACCCGTGTATATGTTTGGTTGAGTAGAAGTAAGATGTAGAAACTTTAAATAGGTGATATTTTAAAAAAATTGACAACATAAAACATCTATGTAAAAAACAAATAATTTCAAAATCTAAATATTAAACATTATTCTTTTATCTATTAAACGGTCCATTGAATATGAACAATCTTTTTTATCTTTTAGGAAGCCACTATACTTTCATATTGTAGAATATATCAAATATGTCTGCAAAAACAATACTTTAACTAAAAAGAATCAAGATTTTGAGAAAAATGAACAAATAGGTACAATATGTTACAAAATACCACTTACTCAAAAATTATTTGTGCAAAAGAAGAATCTTCCAACTCCATCTACTTCTTTGAAAATAATTAGGCTGCAAAGATGTTTTCTTTTGAGTTGATAAAGTGAGGTTGTGAAAACGCATACGTATCGGGAAGGTTTTATCGTGGCAGTGATAGGTCTACGATCTGAAAAATAACTGCATAAGGTGTGTAAAAATGGTTACAACAAAAAAAAAATAACATTTAAATAGATTCAAATTTAGAATTGGGAGGAGAGGCCAATGATGCAATGCAATAATAAGAGTTATTACAAAAAACATAGAAGATACTGTAATTATTGGAGTTTCATTTTTATTTTTAATAAAGCACTAATTGTAGATAGATTGGTTTGAATGAGTAGAATAGCATAAAAAATTTATATAGAAAAAACTAATAGTGAGATAGAAGCATCCTAATTGTGGATTATTTAATAAAATTGTATATAAAAAAATAAAGTATTTATACTTTAAAACATACTATAAAATATTATAGATGTCATTAAAAATAAGCTATTTTTCATTAAAACATGTTTTTTTTTTCACCATGACAATATATGCAATATTAGTAAATTAACAATTTAGAAATATAAAAATATGGGATATATAGACATTAGGTATTTATTATTCTCGTTCAATGAAACTGAGAGTTCATTGTGCTACATTTAGAAGAGGTATGTGTAATATTATTTGACTCTGTGTGTCTAAAGATGAAGTGAAAATATAATTGTCATCAAATAATATTTTAATAACTTATTCATTTATATCGCTGAAATTTAAAAGGTATATTGACGTTAAAAATCTATTTTGGCGTATATCTAAAAAATATATTGGATGACACATATCATACTCCATAATGAAATATAAGCACAATTTGATCAAAAACATTTATGTATTTGCACTAAATGTCTATATACAACATAGTTGATCATTAAACATATCAAAATATATTATAATTATAATAAATTAAAACTCAAAGTTATAAACTAAAAAAATAAAATTCTTAAACATTTTGCTTATTTAAAAACACATAAAATCGAGCAGACAAATAACCACAAGTTAGATGCAAACAATTACAAAATTATCGACAATCATCTAACACATATTATAATAGAAAAGTTGCATGTATGTGTCATTTATATATTTCTTGAGAAGCCTTTAAAAGAATTAATATATGAATTGAAGTTAAAACCATAGAAAAATTGTTACCAATAATAATGAAGGAGCAATGAGTGTTGATTAACTAATATTGATTGTATTTTAATTTGTAGCTCATAACACATGAATAGTTATACATAATATTATATTGTAAATAGTAATAATAATAGTAAAATGTGTGTTAAAGTAAATTACATATGGAATAATAAGGAGGATGGAAGATGGATGATGAAAGAGTATCTTTTAGATGCGTCAAATGAGATTTTTGTTGAAGTGATAATATTTGAATGAAATATCACAATATTTGATAATGTGTGTCACAATAGTATTTGAGAGTCTATTTTAATAAAATATAATAAATGATCTTTTATGTCATTTTATATTTTTAAATTATTTGAACCGCTAATTTTGACTATTTTATGATAAATTAGTGGATATCTTATAGTTTATAGTTGTTGACTTAATTGAGTGTTCGATAAAATTTAGCGGTTCAATTTAGTTTAAAAATGTAAAATAACATAAAATGACATTCTTAATTAAAAATAAAGTTTATCAATTAATGTTTAAAATTTTTTTAAAGTAGAAATTTAAATTTTTTTTATTTATTAATTTAAAGTTTATCAATCAGTGATATATTTTTTTATTTATTGATCTATTTTAAAATAAATAAATAAATTATTTTACTTGAAATATTAAAAAATATTTATAATGAGATTTTTTTTTTATTTAGCTACTTTTACTTTAACTTTTAATATATAAATTATTTAAATTATTATTTATCATTTAAAAAAAATTAATTGTATATGTGTTTTTTATAAAAAAAGTTATTTATTTAAATTATAAAGAGTCAAAAAGGATTTTAGTTAAACAATTAGGATAAAATTGAAAGTAAAAAATGATAAGCTATAAAGTCATAAGCTACTTGAATTATCTTATCAAAACAAGCTATAAGCTATATACTTATAAATTACTATTACCAAACACAATATATAGCTTCTAAACTATAAGCTCAATTTTTTATATTACCAAACATTTTAATTAACTTATCCGCCGTAAGTTATAAGTTGCCAACTAGTTCATCCGCTATCAGTTATAAACTCATAAACTATTAGTTAACTTGTTTGTTATTCACTAATTTTAATCAAACATAACTGCTTTCTCAATATCGAAATATATTATCTAAATTTTGCTATAGTTTTGGTTAATTTTATAATACTTTCTCAACAAGATTCTTTACCATATCAATGATCGAATTTTTTTTTTTTTTTAATGTTACATTGCAAGAATATTTCTCCTTCTTCTCAATATTTGTGTTAATCTAATTCTAATCTTATTAATATGTTTTCTCCTATGTTATTTTTTTTTTCTTGTCAATTATGTTTATTTTTGCATATAAATTTTGTTGATAAATTTTTTTGGTTTTTATAATTATCATATTTCTTTGTTTATTTTTGTTAAATTTCAGAAGAATTTTACATTAAAAACATCATTGTTAACATAGTGATTTTTTTTTTTATCATTATGAAGATCATATATGATATAGTTCTTGAAAAACTGAAAAAAAGTTAATATTAAAGCATCTGAAGGATTAAAGAATAATTTGTGGTTAAAAAAGAATGATTTGTAATTAAAAATCCTTGATGATTTCTCAAAGAATTAGTTTTTTATATTATTATTGTTATTAAGATTTGTAGTTGATTAATGAAGAATGTAACATCCTAAATTTTATGATAAACTATTTTATAATTAAATATGATTTTAAATAATTAATTTGATGTTAAAATTATTATAAAATATATGTTAATAAACTTTGTGATTAATTTCTGTTATATAGGTGATTTTATGATGTGCTAGTTTATATATACTAGATTACATGAGGATATAATAATAATATTATATTTTATTATTTGGATATATTTTTTTAAAAAATAATAGTATTTCTGTATATATGTATAAGAAAAAAGATTTTAATACGATTTTACTGTATAACGTACACCCAATAATATAGCATTATTTTTATGTGTTTGACTATTAT
>PGWS01002113.1:0-15559 GCA_002896235.1 Cicer reticulatum | reverse complement strand
ATTTTTTTTTTACACCGTAACATAATCAATTAGTAAGGCCTGCTTGTTCTTTTACAGAGACTGACAGGTGTTACCTATGTGAATCATTAAAAGTTAAGAAGTTGGAAGTTTATTTAGGAAGTTCCAGCGTTAATGGCGGTCAAAATATTCAAAACTACTATCTCGAATGCATGTATAGAGAAAAAGCATAAATTTAGAACCGCATCCAGAAAGGACCTTTATTGCAATGTCCTTTTGCTTAAGGTATAAGTTATTCATTGATCCTGTTATATTTGCGGCATTTCTTTTTGTATATATTTTCCGGGTGTGTATTTATCTAGGTGTTTAATGAGAATGATTAGACTAGTTTACTTAATGTATCGTTATGCAATGCACTAATGAATAACAATAGGAGTGGGATTTAATGACATTAGAGATGATATGTAACTGATATGGTCGTGAAAAGATGATAGTTTTGGGGAAGACAACATGAATTGATGGATAATCCAGTTGACACTTTGATCAATAATTAGAATGAAGTGTTAAAATATTTTGTTAATCTATAGCATTACGGTGTAAATCAAATATTTAAGTTTTTATGGAATCTCTATTTTTATTGGATCTTTGTGTATAAATGATTATGTAATGAGTCTTATGTAATGGAACTATTTTTTTTTATTTGAAGGGAATAACACAAACTTTAGTTTTTCTGGTTCTTGTTATACAATTATGTTTGATGGAAAAAAAGAAGTTTGACATCCAATCTTCAAACAATAAAATTATATGTAACATGAACAAAGATTATAAAATTATGTGAGTGATTCCCTAATTAGTTTTAGAGTTTTGTTTCTCTATTAATATTCAACTGATGAACAATGAAGGAGTATTTTAATAAATATATCAATCTAGTAGCATATAATTGATCAAGTAAACAATGTTTAGTTAAATGGTAAAGACAAATGACCCTACTGATATTTAGAGAATAAAGCCCACTGCATTAATTTGATTAATAGGTTCCAAGTTTGGTGCAAACCAAAATCAACAAGTGCTTATCCGAAATACACCATCACAAAATACATAATTGTCAAACTAAGTTTGGCCATAAGCAACATACATCTAATTCAACTAGTGCTTATCCAAAATACACAATCACAGAATACATAATTGTCTACTTAACTTTTGGTCATAACCAAACATTACGACACTTGTTGGACCGTCACGAATAAGAGATAACTATAATTTCAATTGCCGTCAATTTATATTTTAACCACCACAAAACTTCAATTTCTTTATAATGTATCTTATATATATGCGTTCATATTTAAGATATGTTGGGGTTTGTTGTTGTAATAGAATCAAATATCGACATTCAATAAGAACGATCTTACATAAGTTCTACTAGAAATACTAACATAATCTAGTTTATAGTGTAATTATTTTCTTCTCTAACAATATGAAAAACAACAAAATTCATTTACTTACGAAGTTGTACGATGTCGAGCATCTGTTTTTTCTTTTCCAATATGACATATTGGCATACATCTAAATGTGATTTTCTTAGCTCAAGACATATAGTTCACATTTATATCACATCTATCGATGGTATTATATTACATTATAAAATATGAAGGTCATTCACAAATCCAATTAGGTGAGTAGGCTTTACCTAGATTTTGAGACTGCAGCTTACTACCTCAGTTCACACATCTAGTACAGCCAAGGTAGTAGCTTGGATCTATGGTTAAAGGTGTTTTACTGATTAGAATGTATGACTCTCTTAGGTTTTTCCAGTTCGATTTCATCTTTGATATTATATTACTACTATAGGGAACAGTTATCTTTTATTAGTCTTCTATCTATATCTTTTCTATCACGCGATCTATCATTTTAGTTTGCAACTTATCCTTGATCTCCTCTTTGGCTCTTCTATGTTGGTTTTTTCTCGGAATGACTTCAAAACATATTTAATAGCATTACCAATGTCTCAGTACATGGATGGTGGACTGCAACATTAGGATATTGAGTCTGTCGCGAGGAATACAAGCAAGAACTATATCAAGTATGGGATGAAATCGTGTTGTATACTCGTTATGTTGTTTTAATCGTTGAATGTAAGGCAAGATAGGTGTTTATGGATGATGTAGAACTTAGGTAGACTGAGTCGACAGTATACGGTGATTCTAACCCCAAAGTGTTAGTGAATAGAAATAATGATTTAGAGGTTTTGTTTGATTAAGTCAGGATTATTTTAGAGCTTGGTGAGGCTCTAGAACTCCACAGATTCTGGTAATCCTCGGTCACTATTTCATTTAGTGGAGGATCCATTAATTTCTTATTCTATCTCACTGTTTCCTCAAGCTTGATTAAGTAACGGAAGAGAGATGATGCATTTAGATGATGATGGATCCTCTCTTGTATTTCACGTATTTTACACTGGTACCTTCATTTCCACTTAGTTTCTTGGACACTAAGTGACAATTAAAGTACTTCACATTACGCAATATCACTTCCACTTGGTGCATCACTTCAAAAAAAATAATTTGTTTAATAAACTTGATTACAACATAGAGTAAATCATTATAAAGTTTTCTAAAATAGACTTGAATCTTTTTTCTTTTAAATTGAAAAATTGTCAAAAATATAGTTCATTATGTTCCTATAAATAATGTGTAAGTATTAGTCTATTACACACAATGCTTGTTATTGTTTTCCAAAGGAGCATCATGTACGTGGGTACCACTCCTTTTTCTTAGCTTAACCTATTAGGCCAGCTTATACTTAATGGTTACTTCGCACATTGAAGAGTCTCTTATGTTAATTGTCTCTTTTTACGACTTTTCAGTTCACTAAAACATTCTTTAAGATCTACTACAAATTCTTGTCATTCATTAGCTGTTTTAATAGAGTTGCAATGCAGGCAGGGACGAACTGAAAAGTTTAATAAAGTCAACTTGTAGGAATCAAAGTAGTACTACCTTAATTAATTAAAAAAGACTTAACCAAACTATCCTGTTCTTTTCACCTGGTTTGGCTTTTCATGTGTACCTTTTTACGAGACCAGTTTTAACAAATTCTAATAGAGACACAAAATTAAGATTCAGAAAGTGAGAACAAACAAATCCCTCGGTTCCTTGAAATATACTCCTACCATCACTTTTTATAAACCCCTTTTGTAGTTTTCAACGTACTCACTTGAATCTCAAATATAGAGCAAAAACTTATGTTCGTTGGTTTAAAATATACTATCTTATTATGTTATGTGTAACAATTATATCATTTATTTTCTTCTAACCGTTTATAAAATTTATACTTTTTTTTAAAGTATTTTAAAGATTTCTTGTTGTTTCTATCGTAACATATTTATTTTTAGTTGTTCCAGTTATCATTTTTAAAATGTCAGTGTTATAAAATATAATTAAAATCTAGTAAAATTTTGATAAATTAATTTATTTTTAATATGCCGAAGATAAGTAGAATAGAAGTTATGGATATGATTGTCTAGTATAAATACATACATTTATTAATAAATTATTCTTAAAACTGTCGTAAAATGGTCTATAGTGATAATTTAATTAATAATAATTTTTGCTTCACCAATTTTTTTCAAAAAATATGATGAGTAAGAAGAGGAGGAATGAAAATGTATTTTTTCTAGGTTTATCGAAGAAGAATAACAATCAAATTTGTTTTTTATTGAAAATTATTAATAATAGTTCTATATATATAGATCCATCACTCCAACGTTTTTAAAAGATAAATGATTTAACAAGAGAAAAATGATACATTTGTAAATGTTTTTAACGATAAATGATAAACTTGTATATGTTCTAAAAAGTAAAAAACTCAAATGAAAAGAGAAAAATTGACATAAAATTACACTTAAATAAGATAAAGTACTTATAGTATAATTTTGTATTTTAACTAAAATATAAGTAAATACTCGGTAAATGTCAACTTTTTTTTTTACAGAAAATGTTGACTTATTCTATCATTTTTTTTTGGTAGAATTTTATTCTATCATATTTAATCCTACTAAATTAGACAAATTATTTTTCAACAGGGTGTGAAAAAATATATTTGTGGAAAAGAAAAAAAAATATTTTTATGAAACTAAACACTGTTTCTCAACTTACCGTAGTTTACAGACGGTAGAAATTTTGCCTGATCTTGAAATTGTTTTACTCATTTTTTTACTTTTTTTCTAAGTTAAGTCTAGCTACATCGGTTGTTATTTTTCTTACTTTTCTTACAATACTTTTTAACTTTAAAAACATTTTATTAATAAAAGTTAATGTGTAGGATATTTACTCCTATATATTAAACGTGCTTAGTACTAGAATCGTTTTCCAGATCCTTCGCAATCTCTTGTTTAAAGCCTGAACAATCATTTTATCTATAAATTGCTGTGTCCTAGACGGTCATTTGTTATCTATAATATAGCTGTACTTACAATTATAAAATATTATCTGGAATGGTGAATTTTCTTTCTATCAATTCTAGTTGGCAAAGTATTTTTAATTAGTTAATTTGATAATTGAAATATGTTATTTAATTGATTATTTTACTTAACCAAAATTGCTAGTAATATTTTTATAATTTATTTTGACCATAATGTGTTTGTCACATATTTAATTATTTAAATATATTTTAATTGCTAAATGACAGTTTTTGATTAAATCCCCGTGACATTTTCCTTTTTGTTAGAAAAGTATATGTTAGTGGGTTCCTCTAAAAATTCAACACAAAAAACAAGAGAAATGAATGAGAGCGTTGAAAGAGATATTGGGAAAGAGATAATGAATTGAATAAACAAGTAGTAGAAGTGACTAGTGAGGAGTGAGTTATTTATTGTGCGCAAGGTGGCTGCAAAAAAGTCTCATGCTAAAGTGCTGTTGCCACTACTAGTACTACTACGCTGCTCATTAATCCTCTACAACACTCTCTGCACTGCACACCTACACCTTCCTTCTGTCCAACGTCACTTCACTGCATCAAGCTGGAAATTATATTCATTTGTTATCTCTTCTTTTTTTTTTAAACATTTTTCAAAGTTTAAATTTTGAAAACATATTTTATTATCTTTTTAGGTGGTAAGTTGTATGTGTTAAAAAAAATGATGATGATGAATGGTATGGATTTTTTTAGGCTAAATTGTATCTTTTTAACTTTTTTTTTAGTTTTATTTTGCATTTTATGTTTTAAGTTATAAATATAATCATACTTTAATTATCTTTTAATAATATTTAATTTATACATTTAAGAGACTCAAAATAACCTTTAAATTTTATATAACTTAAACAAGCATTGAAATATTTTTAAGGGGACTACAACAAAATTAACATAAATTTAGGGACCAAACATATTAAATGATTAAATAACATAAATCGAATTTAGAAGACTAAAGTAAACTTAACAAATAACTACAAAAAAGCATTCTAACATCTATAAATTTACACCAATTTTTTAAAATAAACTAATTAATAATTAATTCACTATATTAATGAATATTTAATTTGATGTCACAACAACTTTTTAAGGAAATTTAATGGTTTTATAAATTTTTTATAATTACCTTAAATTATGAGTGGGTTGCGGTCTTCTTTTTGTGCCATCCAACGTTTGACTCTCTGCAGGCCTTTTGGAGCTATCCTTCCGTTTCATTTTTTCTTTTGGTTAACATGTTTAGATTTTTTTTTGCCAGACAAGGTCACGGTTCTTAAAAAAGTTGTTGAGTAAAATCAAACTTATTTTCATTATCAAAATACTACTTAATACAGTAATACTAGCTGAGGCAGCTGGTGTAAAAAAATTAGTTGAGTAGTGAGACAAATTAATATATAAATAAATAAAACTATATTGGTGGAAAATAATAACTAAGGTTTGTTTTAATATTTTAAAATTACAAATAAATATTTTAAATGCTAAACTTATATGAGACAAAAACAATGATACTCGGTAACAAGTCTTACTTTTATAGAAAATAATTGTTTTTCTTTTCTTTGGGAATATATTCTAATTTGAATGTGATATGTATAAATCTTATCTATAGTTCATATTTTAATTTTCAAATTTGTGTTGAGCATGTCTGTATTTGAATAAAAATTAATATATATTTAAATCACTCTATTTTACAGAATAACCTAATCTACCTTAGTAATTGGCGATTTTAATTTTATAAAATTAAATTAATCTTCTTTTATTTTTGAAAAATATTTTAAAATTATTTTGTACGTACAATCACAATGATTAAGGTGAAACAAATGTTTTTTTTTATAAATCATGCTTATTAAAAAAAATTATAATTATCTACTATTTTAAATTTACCCTGTCTAGAACCTTTGGTTTTGAAATATAAAACACCCGTTTAATTTAGATATTATTATATTTTATTTTTAAGTAAGATTTAAAGTTATATTCCTTTATTAATATACAAAATAAATTAGTTAATAATGTGGCCTAAGCCTAAGGTTTTCACAAGTTGCGGACGTGGCTCGAATAAACACACCCATTACTTTTTTGTATTTGTGATGAATAAACAACCATTATATATTAACCATAGTTTTCTTTATAGTCAATCGAATTTTGTTTGCGACAAAAAAACAATTAATTTTCTAGTTATGGGCTGCGGTTGTTACATGAGGTGGGCAATGAGCATATACCTTTTTCTTGTTTTGTATTTGCATCTTCCTCTTTCCAGAGAGAATAAAAAATAATAATTTAGAGAGAGAAAAATTCAACAAATACACGATCTAACATAACAAAAATGTATATTTTTTTACTATTATTTTTTAATAAAAATTAGAATGTAAATCATCACATTGACAATTCAATTATATTAACAGTTCTAAATATTACTATATATACAATATTCTTAATCAATTGATCATAAAAATAATGAACAAAATAAAATTTGAAGGATTAATATTAGTATCAATAGTCATTTTTTTAATATATGTTCTTTTTCTAAAGCTATATTTCAATTATTAAAAGCAGAATAATTTGTCAATAACATATGTTCTTTTTCCAAAACTATATGTCAATTATTAAAAGCATAAATAGTAGGTCTTTTAATTCTTTTACATCTAATTATCTAATTAAGAATATTTTTAATCTTCGTTTAGAACTTCTTAGATGCCACTCCTGGCATAAAATAACTTTAAGTTTATTTTCATGGAATGATGGTTTAAGATTTTGTTTGTTTGCTTGGAATCACACCTTCCAATTATTTTATTTTTTATTTTTTATTTAAATAAACAACTTTTTACACATGTTTATTTATGTGTTATTTGTTGAGTACAACATTAGTCTGTACTTTGGTGTAATATGACTATCTTTGTTTTATTTCTAGGTATGATGTTCAAATAAATAATACTTCGTATTGTTGGTATTCTATTTAATATCAATGGAATATCAACAATTCTGTTATCATTTTAAATAGATGATACAATTAAAGATTATATATCTCTGTATATTTTATCATCATTCCTTTATATAAAAAAGAACATTAGTTCTCAATTTTTACAAACTTAAATTTAATTTAATTCAATTATCATTTATCTTTTAAAACTTATTATGTGTATTTTTAACGTATTTTTTGCTTTCTCTTTAGTTATTTCTTGATATATTATTCTTATTTATATTTGAATGAAGTTTTATTTTCTATAAAAGAAAAAGGATATTTTTGTGAAAAATCAATTAACACTTCTTCTAATTTGAAGAATATTAGACAAGTTTTTTTATAAAAGTTGATACATACAACAACAAAAGTAATATATTAATAAAAAAATCTTACATATAGACAAATGTAATATATTTTACATGTCAATTACACCTCAGGTATTCTCGATAATTATGATTAATCCACTACTATTTATCATCTATTAAGATTTAAGAGCATCAGATTTATTAGTAAAAAACAAAAAAAAAACATAAGATTTAACCTCTTGATTTTTACAATGATCAATGTTGAATTGTTTAATAACGACCATTCTCTCAAATATTTATAACGTTACGGGTATATTACTTCAAGTGATTTTTTTTTATGGATTTCACTTCAAGTGATCTTATATCATATACTTTTTATCTCAATTTTACTTATATAATTTTATATTTATCAATTAATTCCCGTATCAATCACTCAAATTTCAATCTATTAACTTAACAACTACTCCAAAAAGCTACTTATTTAATTTATGTACTACTTATTCACTATAAAATTTTCCACTATGAACTAATGTATCTATTCTAAGATACTTTTTAAAAAACATTGCTATAGTCAGGCCACTTTTATTCATCCAACCAAAAACTTGAAGTTATCACGGTCATGTAGGGTAGTTTTTAGTTTTCTTTTATAAAATATTCAAAATCTAAAATCAGTTTGAGTTTTTCAATTTTAATCTTAAGTTTTTTAGTTTTTAGTATGATCAAATCTATATATGTCCATCATGTCAGTTTTAGTTTTTATTTTTTTTATTAAATAATATATCTCTTTAATCGGTCTATTATGGAATTCATCGAATATAAAAAAAATATTAACACCCTAAAAATAAGATTAAAAAAAATATGCACAAACTATTAAATTTATTTTTAGTTTAAATATTTAAATATTTATAAAATTATAATTTTATTAATTAATTTTTTAGTAATAATAGTTGAATGTGATAGGTTTAGAATATAGTTATCATGTTGGAGATTGACCATCAAAAGTGACTATAATAGTTAATAGAGGTAGTCGACAATTGGAGATGGTGGTCAAAGTGTGAGTGATAATGGTGGTGTCGATAGTTTGAAGAAGATGTAAGTGGTTGAAGGTGGGTGGTCAGAGAACAAAAGACGCATGGTTGTGCATGTTAGAGATGGTGGTTGAAGATGTAATAATTGTGATGTTGGTCGGTGGGTTGGAGTGATGTTCACGTTTGCTAGTGATAATATGTTAATTTTAAAATAAAAATAAAAAGTTTTTATTTTTAGTTTTGAACTTAGAGGAAAAAACTGTATTAAAATTAAGAAAAAGTTAATAAATTTATTTACTAAAAAAAAAAGTTAATTTGACTTTGAAAACAACAAATACACTACCGCCTCAAACAGACTTTTAGAATACATGGAAAAGTTTGAGATACAAAACACACTATGAATGAGGTTCAAAAAATAGAAAAGAAAAATATATTTTCTTTAAAGCTTTAAATATGTATTTGTTATCTGCAAGTATACAATTTTTAGTATTATTTTTTTATCTTTATTGTAATGTTTTAAAGTTTATTTACGTCTCGGAGTTAGTGTTGGAAATATGGGGATATTTGATTTTAGTTAATTTAAATATAAGTTGTACAAAGACAAATATATATTACAATTTATATTTAAAAAAAAAACAATCTGGCTGAATGGATGAATAAAACAAAAAAAAAAACAACCCTAGGATAAAAAAAATTTAATGTTTTTGCAAATATTAAAAATAAAAAGAATTACGATTATTAAAGTTAAAAATTTATTTAAATTTTAAAACTATTTTCTTTCTGGATAATGTATAATATTAATTTTTATTTTCGATACTTAAAGTAAAAATTCTCGTTTTAAGTTCGAAATAGGGGATATGCGTAGTGGTCTAAACAATATCAATATTTTAAAAATTAAGTAATGTAAATTTATTTGATGAAAATATAAATAATAACGATTCATGAATATAATAATAATGAATAATAATAATAATGAATAATATAATATAAGGAATAATATAATAATAAAATAATAATAATAATAATAATAATAATATGTAGGCTTTACATTACATTTAAAAATTGAAAAGTTTTGAACATTGCCTTTTTTACTATAAGTGATGATTATTTATTAATATAAATATTTGTAAATTTAATGCATCCTTTAAAGAAATATTATAAATTAAAGACTATTTGTACTATAATTTTAAATGTTTACCGTAATATTTATTAGAGAAACATTATACATGTTTTTAAGAAACTACACTTAATTTTTATATTTTTACTCAAAAAATATCAAAATTTCTTATTTTTAATATTAATTTAACTGACAGTTTTTGGTAAGATATTAACTTATCACATTTTAAATTAATATTAATATTTTATTAAATATTTTTGATTAAAGTATTATTTTATTTATACTATTAATCCTAAACCAATTCTAAATTTATAATACTCTATCTGATTATTGTTACAAATAAAAAATTTGATTTAAATGACTCAAAATTCATTAGTTATTTGAAGTCAATTACTTAATTTTTAATATGTTTTACTTCAATAAAAAAAAAATACACATCATGTCAAAGGTTTTCTTTTATCAATATATTCTGTTTTAAAAAAAAACTTAATTAAAATTTCTCACTTTAAAAAATAATGTTAAAATATTCTAGCTTTTTAACACTTTGTGCATTAATTTTTTTAGTAGTAGGCGCATGTCGGGGATGCAACATCTACTAAGTGTTATTTTTTGTTTTAACTTTTTAAAAAAATTATATTTAATTAATTAAAAAATAATTAAAATATGTTAAAAATCTTAAAGAATTAATATAAATAAAAATTAAGTAAAATATATTTAAATGTATATATATAAATACATTAAAACAACGGTTCCTAATTGTTAATTTAATTAATAAAAAAGATTAAATTATTTAAAAAATTAAATTATATAATAAAATCAAATAAAATATCATTCAACACCTTTAATTAATTTGTTTGATAATTTATTAATATAATTTTGTTTTATTTAATATTTGTTTATTAATATACAAAGTAAAAAAAAAAAAAAAAGACTTGAGTTGAAAGGTCGCATCCATGTCATTGACGCACTCCTATTGTAGAATAAAAAGTGTAGGGGTTATTGTCATTTCAAGAATACAACTTTCTGAATGTGCCAAAAAAGTTAGAGCAACTTGATATATTTAATTTAAAAAATGAAACATTTTAAGATTAGGGTTATTATTTTTTAATAACTCATTATTTTTTTAAAATTACCAATATATTCTCGTTTGAAATTTATATATCAAAATTTTTTTACTTAGTTAGAAGTCGGCAATTTGGGCAAAATGGGGATTTTCCTTAAAACAAGTTCGTTTTGTTCAATGACGACTTCCTTAATGTATTTGTTTTGTTTTTAGACTTTGGAAAGTCATGATTTCAAAAGGTAATTTAGAGAAACAAAATATTAAAAAAAAAAATTCTTAAGAAAGTTTCATTGCAAACTCGGATTTTTTTAAGGCGACTTTACAAATGACGACTTCTAACTAAATAAAAAAAAAGTAGTAATTTAGTATATAGTTTTCAAAAGGAAGTATATTGAATTTTTTTTTCAAAAATTGGAGTATTAAAAAGAAAACCCTTTTAATTCAGTTTTTTTTACAAAAAAAATGATATATTGATAAAAAAAAAACCATGTTGAAAAGCTTGAAATTTGTAGTCAGATTATTTATCTTTAATAATTAATATATTTATCAAGAAATTAATTTGAGGTAAGATAATATTTTGCAAAAGTATAAAAAAGAAATACTGGTTATAAGCGTGTGGGAAAAGAAGTGTATTATTATATTATTCTAAAAAAAAAAATATAAAAAAAAAAGAAAACTAAAACTGAGTCCTTTCCCTCTTCCCCACAAAGAAAGCAAAGCACCATCCATCCCAAAGCAAAAACCACACTCCATTACCTGTCGTTTTGGTCTCTCTTTCTCTCTCTCTATTTAGTGTGTGTGTGTTTGTTTGGCCTTGTTTATCAACCAAATCTAGAGCAGCCCATTTCGTTGTTCTTCCATTTTAAGCAAAATTTCATACGTCCCCTATTCTCTTTTCACCCTTAAACTTCAATGCTTTTGTGGCTACTCTTAATTCCCTTCTAACTAACTATACCCATTTTCCCTTTTTCTTTTTCTTTTTTCCTTTTCTTCTTTTTTCTCTCTATATATATACACTCCAATACTCGCTTCATGTCTTCACACCCTTTTCCATACTGACACTACTCGACTCACCCTTTCTAACCAGGTATCTCTATGTTAAATGGGTTTCATCTTTTAATTATCAAAATCTTTTTTTTTTTTGAAAAGTATTTCGTTTGTGTTCATTGATCTGTATGTGTTTTTGTAATTTTATATATGTTGAGATTGCTTCTTCTGCTGATTTTTCATATTAGGATCAAGGAGATTGGATATTAGCTTTGTGGTTTTTTAATCATTTTATTTGATTCGTTTTACTCTCATATGAAAAATTGTTATTGTTGTTCTTAATGATGTTTCTCTCTGCAGAAAACACTTTTTTTTCATCTTCAATGTTGGATTTTAAATACCCTCTTATTTTTTCTTTTTTTAATCATTACATAAAAAATTGTTGCTTCTATTTGATAATAATCTTTTCCTTTGTGTTATGTGTGGATTTCGCTCATGCTTTCTTTGTTATTTTACTTGGTAGAATCTGCTAGTGCTATAAGCAAATATCAATGTTTGTTTCAAAATACCAAACATTTTTAAGGGTATTTCTTTCTGTGTGGTTTGATTTGATTGCTAATACTATGATCTTTCTAGACCATATATTTAGTTAGAGCTATAATTTCCCTTTATCCCTAATGTTGGTCCTTTTGTCAAGTTCAGATTTTGTACGATTTTCTTTTTAAAAGGAAGATGAATTTGTTTGTAAAGGAATCTTCATATCTTGGTAAAGTTTTCTGTTATGTCTGTACATTTGATCTTCTCTATGTTTTTTCATGGTAGTATTGTTTGTTTGTTTGTTTTTGATATAAACAGTCTTTTGCTAATTGTGTTGTGGCGTGTCACTTTGTTTAAGTTAATTTTCATGATCTGGTTTATCTACAAGTGATTAAATCTTTGATTTTCTTTATGATTATGTTGTTTTGTTTTAATAATCATAGCTAATTGTTTTTTAAATATGTTCATTAGGCCTATACTTGTGATTCCATTATGGCTGGAGAAACAGCATGGATAAGCCACTATGATGATGACACCAGAAAGGAGTCGAAGGACATTGATTTGTTCTTGGAACCGGGCGAGGAAGTTGATAAAGATGGGGCCATTGTTTCGCTGGACATGATTATGCCTGATGAGTTATTGGAACGTATCCTTGCCTATCTCCCCGTTGCAAGCATTTTCCGAGCAAGTGCTGTATGTAAAAGATGGTATGAGATTGTTACTTCTGAAAGGTTTTTATGGAACCCTTCCAATTCGCCACCACAGAAGCCGTGGTACTTTATGTTTACAAGCTCCGATGAACCAACTGGTTGTGCTTACGATCCGAACTTTCGGAAATGGTATTGCATTGTACGCCCCTTCATTGGAACTGCTAATTGGTTCGTTTCTTCTTCATATGGCTTAGTTTGCTTCATGGATAATGACAGCCGAAGCGAGTTATGCATGTGTAATCCTATTACCAAAAGCTGCAGGAAGCTTCAGGAGCCTCCAGGGTTGAGATTTTCCGATTATGGCGCATTAGCAATGTCAGTGGACAGGGAATCCCATGGTTACACTGTGGCAATTGTGAAATCAAAGCAAGTTCCGGATAACTTTTTCCAGTGGGATATCTCGATTCATATATACAAATCAGACAAGGAGACATGGATGACGCCACTAACCGAGGTTCTGATGGGGTGGAGAGGTGGTGATGAGAGTGTGATATGCAACGGTGTGCTGTATTTTCTAGTTTACTCTACTGGTGGCGTTCCACCCGAAAACCGTCACGCGTTAGTTTCATACAATATCTCCGGCCGATCTTCTCAAGTTAGCTTGAGAAGGAGCTTTATTAATGTACCTTGTTCTCTAACATGTGGCCGTCTAATGAATATGAAGGATAAGCTTGTAATGGTGGGGGGGATAGGCAAACACGAACGACCAGACATAATCAAAGGGATTGGTATCTGGGTTCTTCATGATCGAAAGTGGGAAGAAATTGTTCGAATGCCGCACAAATACTTCCAAGGTTTTGGAGAGTTTGATGATGTTTTCGCTAGCCGTGGCATAGATGATCTTATATATATTCAAAGTTATGGATCTCCAGCACTTCTCACATTCGACATGAAAGTTAAACAATGGAAATGGGCGCAGAAATGCCCGGTAATGAAGAGGTTTCCTCTACAGCTTTTCACTGGTTTTTGCTTTGAGCCTAGGCTTGATATTTCTCCATAGTTTGTTCTCTCATAGAAATCTACCTATTGACAATTGTGCCATGTTTTTGGCTATTTATTACTCCATTGTTCTTAAGTTTAAATTTAATATAATTTATCTGTTTCATGTTTCAACAGTTTATACAAAGTGTACTTGCTGATTAAAGATTGTTATTGTGGGATACTATAACATCTGAAATTACAACATAGCTACATGTATTATACATTTTCTCATTCTATCTATTTTATGATGCGTTCCAATGAGATATTCAATGGTAACAGGCACAAGGTACAAAACTAAACATTTGTGCACCTAAACACAAATGCTTTATTATCACCAGTGATTGCAACCACTATTCTAAGAATGTATTTGGTTATCTGCCACCACTTTGTGTCTTGCGTCATTGCAGCAACATTATGCTTCAATACTTCTATATATTGGACGACATCACTCTTGTTTTTTTGAAATCAGCTTGATCATCATACTTTAGTCAACCAACAATCCAATTGATACCATAGTCATTTATAACTTCAATTTCAGTCACATACCTATATATTTAGTGTATCTAAATTTATTTGACAAAAAAAACATTCTAAAGTTTGGTTTATAAAGTTCATTTGAGAAGGTTCAATTTCTTTTACTCACAAGTTAATTTGGACAAGTTATAAGTGGACCAATTTCCTTATGCATTGCAGTGGCAGTGTCCTTTAGAATGTGCAACATTCAGACTGTACTACAATAACATGTATGTATTAGATTATATATTCAGAATGATTAAGCCATGTGTTTTTTAATTATCTAATTCACTAGTCTGCATCAGTTTTTACAACCACTTAAGTGTAATCTTGCAAAGAGTCAAGAGAAAATGAAATTTCATATATAGGTATTATATCTTTGTTAAATGTATTAGTCATTGATTTATATTGAATGGACTTTATATACCTTTCATTTTTTATAGTTACATAACACATGCAATCTCTTTGATTTATTGATGAGCCAGTTATAATGTTTTTGCTCAGATGACATTATATTGTGCATGTGTCATGTGTCATATGTGATTGAGTATGGTTGGTGTGTGATCCGTACAATACATTATTTTAATGATATTTTTTGCCAACTTTATGAAATGTAAAATAATAATAAGCTGTGTGATGGTTTGGTTGGTGGAGAAGTGAGGTCCACGCCTGCTGTTATAATAGCAAAGGTGGGGTTTTTATTTTTATGTTAATTTTTCCTTGGTGGAGATGTGACAAATAAAGGTTTAATAAACTTTGCTTTTTTGTAAATGGGTATAACTTGTTTATGATTTTTAGAATATTCAAACGGCTTCTCAAAGAGCATGGGGATTGGGATGGGAGTTGTTGACAATGCTGACTGAGTGTGAAATTTGTTTGTTTTTGTGTCATTGATACACTTCACTCTAGGACAAATGAGTCACTTCCTATTACAATTAAC
>PGWS01002107.1:0-14691 GCA_002896235.1 Cicer reticulatum | reverse complement strand
TTTCATTTGCGTATTTAAGCAAAGTGTTGCAATTCACAGCGCAGGGCGATGTTCGAAATTTGACGTGCTCATCAACATGTACTTTGAACATGGAAAACATTTGACATACACCAAAACACCTTGTAGATATAATTGAGAGAGATAGAGATATAAATAGAAATTGAAAGAGAAAGAAAAATAGAGCATGATGTAATATATTTGATGATGTGATAAAAAAAATGTTAAATTAACGTATGAAAATTAAATGTATTTGAATATAAAAGCTATACAATTTACGAACATTATGCATATTGCATAGCTCCTTACGTCCCATGTCCCGAGACTCGATGAGTGTAACTTTATTTAGGAAGAGTGTGAATAATTTTTGGCTGAACTACCCTTTGAAGTTTTGATTAATTATTGGTTGAGGCTTTGAGCCATAGATCAAATCATATATTACTTTTCACATGATATAATATGGATTTCAATCATATATTACTTTTCATATATTGCAAGTTATTGTTTTTCAAATGCAAAAGAAATTTTATTCATCACATCCAAGTGAAAGGTGAGCAAAAATGATTTCAAAAAGTACATGGTGACAAAAACGTAAACAGCCCAAAGAAAAAGAAAAAAAAACAACGCACCATCCATACCATGTTCAATATCAAAGTAGCTAACTTGATGGAGATGATAGAAAGTATAAAAAAAAGGACTTGGATATGGTTTGTATACAAGGATTGAAAGGAAATTTTAATTTTTCAATATTGTAATAAAAAAAACACTGTTAATTAGAACTCATATATTATTGTACGATTTTCCTCCTCAATAACATGAATATGTTACCAAATTAATTTTTTATTTAATTTTATTAAAATATAGTTTATGACGATTTTTTAAGTAAAAAATTTATTTTTCGAAGGCCCAAGGTGATTTGGTAGCTACGCCATCACATTACATATATTTTCATTAGTTATATAATATGTTATTCATTTGAAAAAAAACTATGTTATTAAAACATTACTTTTTTAGAAAAAAAAACACTTATATTTGTTAAATTGCGTAAAAAATATTTTACACGCATTAATTAAATTGGTTATTCTAGAATAAATTTAGCCACATAAAATGAAGTAACCGAAAATATAGAAGGAAAGAAAACGATAAAGTGTAATCAATAAATTGAAGAAGAATATTGATATGATGTGATGGTGATGATATTGAATGCAAAATAGCATCCGTGTTGGGTGGCATAAGGGATAATGAATGAATACTGTGATTATAATTAATAAATTAAAGTTTAAAAGCAAGAGAGTAGCTATAAAGAGGGATAACAATGACACAAATTTTATTCACTTTGCGATATTGGGTTCAAAGTGTTCTCTGTTTTTCCACACAATCGTTTCTATCCTTGTCCTTAATATACTCCTTGAAGAAAAACCAATATATATATGGAATGAAGAAGCCATGATGAAGTCTGGTTCACACGCATCTGTGTTTAACTGTGGGTAGCAGTCCTGGAAGAATCCACTAACCAAATTGCTGCAATTCAGCTCGGAAAACAACTGGCAGTTCTCATTAATTCACATTATGTAACAATTGAGTTGTATTGATATTTAGGAAATCACGGTTAATTGGAAGGGTGTTGACATTGTGAATATAAATAGGTGGAGAGGAAATTTGACTTGGTTTATGGAGGAGGAAGCATAGGTTTGATGGGTCTAATCTCACAAGTTGTTTATGATGGTGGACGCCACGTGTTAGGGTATATTTACTATACTTACCGTTTCACCCCTTTTCGTCAACTCCCTCTCTCTTTTATATATTTAATTTCATGTATCTTCCTGCAGAGTCATTCCCAAGACACTTATGCCAAGAGAGGTAATTAATTACTAATATATATAATATTTTGAATTTCTATTAATTTAAATTATAAATGCATATTAGTTATGTATGATTGTGTTTTAGATCACTGGAGAGACTGTAGGAGAAGTAAGAGCTGTATCGGGGATGCACCAACGCAAAGCCGAAATGGCTCGACAAGCAGATGCATTTATTGCCTTGCCAGGTTCCTTTCTTTTTCCTCTCCAACTTCTCTGCACGTGCTGCTGCTCTGGATAATCCCCAAATTATTATTTATTATTAATTCATGTTTTTTTCCTATCAACCGTATATAATCATCTGGAGTAACTTTAATTAATTTTTTAACTAAGGCAGTAACTTAATCCTATATATTTTTGATAAGAATAGAAATCGTTTGTAAAATTCTATTTATTGATATTTTATATGGGTAGTGGTATATATGAAGTAACAAATATATATAGCTTATTACTAATCGTTTGAAATTTAATTAATTCTAATAGGTGGATATGGCACCCTGGAAGAACTACTAGAAATTATTACATGCTCAATTAAGGTATCCATGATAAACCGGTTAGATGATGCAGCCCTTCTACTAATTAAGATATAATTATCAATAATATTTGCGAGTGTTATAATAAAATAAATCAATGAATATTTGAGAAAATAAAATGGATCAATTGGTTATGCAGGTGGGGCTATTGAACGTGGAGGGTATACAACTCGCTGTTGAGCATCATGGACAAAGCTGTAGACGAAGTGTTTGTAACACCAGCTGCCGTCACATTATGCTATCTGCCCAAACTGCCCTAGATCTCATGTGCAAACTTGAGGTACATTAATTAATTTAATTCTATTGTATAGTAACAATTATTATCATCCGTACATTATTACAAATGCAAATTTCCTTTCCACTCCAGTACACTTGTAGATTCTAATTATATAATGTGCACCATGATTGGGACAAAACGGTGGACCCATGTTATTCAAAAGTATCTGAGCCGTTGATTTTTATATTTTTGAACAGGGAATATGTCCGCTAAGCACTGTGTTGAGGGCCCCCAAACTAAGTTGGGAGATGGAGCAACAATTAGTTTATACACAGCAAAAGTCAGATATTTCTCGTTGACTAAAATTAATATTCAAAGTCTTCTATAATTACACTAATCCCGTCATGCCCTACATTTTAATTTAGTGTTTAATTAATAATAGAAAAATACTATCAACCCAAAACAAACCAAACCAACCCGTATTAGGTCTATAGATGTAAGCTTCACAAAAATAGAGTGACCATTTATTCCCTTTTAGTTTAAATGTGGATTTTGAATTTAATCATTTCAACTATTGCTGTAGTTTCTCTTTGTTGTCAAGATTTACTGCATTAGCTCTTGCTTAGTTGCTTTTGTTCTTTAATTTATCTTTTCCCGATTGGCTTTTACAGCTCAAACTATGTATTTGGTTACGAACTAATTATGTATTAGAGTTTGACCAAAGATGAAAGATGATAAATGAATTTTCTATCATGTCGGTGATTAGCAATGCTATATTATTTTATAAGTTTTAGATTTTTAATAATCAGTTGTTGGATACAGCTTTCAAATTAATTGAATTGAAAGAAAAAGAATTGATGTGGATGCATGGCTAAGGCCAACGAGAATGACACATTGAAAATCAACCTTTAGAGTGAAAACTACTTGTATAATTATAATTATAATTATTAGCTAAAGAATCTACAATTCGCTGTGATATTTCCTCTTACAAGGAGAAAAAAAGAAGAAATGATTCAAGTAGTACAAGTAAATCTTAACTATTATCGGTTAATTGAATGTTATAATTCATTTATTAATTTTATTTATAAATAAATATTAATAAATTAGTGTTAAATTAATTTTTTTTGAATTTAAACTTAAAATTTCCTTTTTATTGATAAATATTATCATTTATTTTATTGATATAGATTATATATTTTTCAATTTCTTATAAATCTATGTTATATAAAAAAATCTTAATCAAAATTTTCATGAATGACCCGTCTTAAATAATACTACTACTAGTTTTATTGTTGTTATTGTTACTTAAAAAATTAAAATAACATTAAAATTTAAGCATTTTAATCGTAATCAAACCGGAAGTAATTAGTTTTAACCTAAGTGAAAAGTGATTTGATAATTCGTAAAGTCCAGTGTTTGAAATGATAGGGAAATAATTAAAACAAAAAAGTTATTATAAATAGTAACGTAACTAATTTATCCGATCTATGATGTTTGAATGAATTGAGAATTGATGGGATGAAAGAACACCTGTCCTTGATCGTACTAAATAAGTGAAAATAGATAGGTATACAAATCAAAACATAACAAAAGGGAAGGATAATAAAAGTGTGACGCAGGGCTAGCTAGCTAGTGTGTGTCCCATAGCTGAATAGGTTGGTTACTTTTCAAACTAGAAAGAGTTATTCGTGTGTTTGCATCCACCGCAAGATATGAACTAAGGGCCCAGTGGGCCAGAATCCAACGAAACAAGTGAGTTCCCACGTGAATATGACATTACTCGCGCTACAATAATTCAACAATGAAAAGAAAATTCAAAACTACTCACCTACATTTAAATCATGGTTTACGTTTCAGCTTTTTCTTCTTAGCCCGTGTCCTAGTATTCTGAAATTTGGGGGATATATTTAAATGTAAAAAGTGTAATAACAAAAGTAAATTTATTTGCTTCCAAAAAACTAAAATAGTTTATCACCACCTCGAAACTCTTTTTTATTAATTACTTATTTTCTTCTCCAATTTATCTTTTTGGTTGCCGCCAGCGTGTTGTTACTATTGGCAATGGGAATCATGTGTGTTACTAATCTTTTTGTTGTATTGCATTATGCATTGCATTCATCTTTCTAGCTAATCCTTTTCTGTGGTCAAAAGAAAGAGAAAACCGAAAGAAAGATTAAGATAGTAACACTTATTAACTATTGTTAATTCTAAGCCGTGGCAAATAGCAAGCTTTAAGTGTTTAATGACATCAAGACTATTGTCCCACCAAAATGGGATTTCCAGTTGAATCATTCTGTAGCTTTTCTTATTACTCATCACAAATATGTGTTGAATTCTTTTTGATAAATTATTACTACTTTATCTTTTATTTCAATTTATTTGTACATTTATCTTGCAATGTCAATGAAATTGATGTCAATTTTGACAATTCATTTGATAGTAAATTGCATCAACCAATATCCGAATTCAATTTAAACTATCCGATCCAAACCCACACATTATATATACTAGTAATGTCTATATCATACACTTAATTAAAGATAGAATTAAATTCCAAAATTTTAATTTTGGGGTTTGGACATGAAACTTTCATCAACCAAAGTTCCTGTTGAACCCTGAAGTAAACATTCCCGTCTTATTTTCCGCCTTTAATGCATTTCAAATCAATCGCTTAGCTTTTCATTGCCTTTAAGGCTCAACTCCCCTTTCTCCACTGTTTGTCCCACCGCTCCATTCTTACGCCATTAATTTATATTTTTTTATTTATTTTAAATCTTGCACACTATCTAGTTCATTACGCAATCATATCTTAAATAATGCTACAAAGCTTACGCACACATGAGATCATAACTTCATAGTTGTGTCATGTTTGCCTTAGTTACATGTGCTTAATTATACTGTGATAAAAATTAATTTTTAATTTAAAATGAATTGAATATTAAAATCATTTATATTTTTATATATTCATTTCAAGTGGAACAACTTTTAGTTTAAAATTAGAATTAATCTTAAAACAAAATTAATTATACTTCTGTATATGTTAAAATTAATTTATATAGCTAAAATAATTATGACTCTTCAAAAGTACAAACCAAACATACGGACGTTTATATTTCATTTTACTTTTTAGATCAAGTAAAATTATTTATATTCTAAATAATTTTAACATAATGTTTGAATTATGAGTTTTTGTCTCTACAATTGATTTTTAGCATCGAATTTATGGTTAACTCGCTTTTGAATGAATATATACAAATATAAAATTATTTTATATTTAATTTTTTTTAATTTAAAATCAATTTTACTAATCAATTTATTTAAAATCAATCTGTGCAGAACAAAACGCATGCTAGTTAGTCAATTTCATTTTTAACATGTGTGAATGCCCTTCATAAGGTGAGCTTTTCACTTCATATTTTAAAGAAAAAGTAATAATTGACATGTATAACAAACAATGTATCATGATGCAATGATTCATTAAAAAATTAAAAAAAAAAAATTGGATGATCAAAAGGCTGAATCCAATTCAATGGCTGATCAAAAATTGGATGATCATATGATGCAATGACCGATTTTTGGATCAAAAGGCTGAATCCAATTCTCCATGGTGCGAATTGAACATTATATTAAATGGATACATGTAACAAATAAGTGGATCTTGTGTGCACTGTTAGTGGGCTGTTTTGGGTGTAGTAAGCCCGTGGGCTGCTTTGTTGAATGTAATAAGCCTGTGAAATAACGAGGATCGTGAACATAACTTGATTTAATCTAATGAGCCAATTTATGTATGCCTTTCCTCAAAATTCATCTTTGCAGACCAAGGATCACTACATTGTAGTAGCCAAACATTCTAGTGCATAGAAGACACAAGGTATAGTTATAGATGCCATGAAAATATAGAATTGTGTCATACAGATTGCTTGTACAATGAAAGACAACCAAAGATCAATAATTTGATAACCGTTTAATGATCCTAACAAAGAATTAACAATATGTTCTGCAAACAAGTACAACAAAATAGCTCATATTTGGTGAGGTACCAATTTCAAATCAAGCTTCACCTGTATAAATTACGCGACTAACCTATCCGGACACCATGGTTCACACTCATAAAATCACTCGTATCGTTACAGTATGATGATCCATACACTTATAATTTGTGATAATCAGGAAATGAATAATGCTACATAAAGCACAAATCCGAGTCAACTTTCTTTTTAGTGGATTTGAGGACGAAGAAGAAGCTACAATTTAGGAAAGAGATTTAAGTGCAGAAGATGTGGTGACTAAACTTGATAAGAGACCAACTAGGACAGCACTGTTATATGTGCTTGGTTCTGCTTGCTCAGAATTGTTCCTGGAATCAATGTAAGTCTCATTTAAGAAGGGTCCACCAACAAGTGCTCCAGTAGCTACATTTGGGATTCGGATCAGATGAATCAAGCCACTGGAAACCGTCCTTGCAACCAGTTGATGCATCAGCGGGAATTGAAGCACCCCTGTGATGCACGAATTGCGGGAATTTTTTTCCATTATCCCACCAGAAAACTCATATGCATAGGATTCTTTCCCAACACATAATCAGCCTGGAAGTTATTAGACAGATTTTCAATTTAGACACAGAAAACACCAAGTTGATGTTCTTTGAAAATAATAACGGATGCATAGCATACCTGAGATCTGGCAAAGTCACGAAGATCTGATGGAGTGAAGGAATCTGAATCACATTCTAAATTTTGGGAGTCTGCGACGTAAGCATATAGTCACTGTAAACAGCAGCTAAGAATGCAGATGCAACAGGATGCTGCAAAGCATTCCACTCGCTCACCCATATCAGACCATCTGTATTGAAGAAAAATAAAATCAAAAATCTAATTAGAGACATATAGCAATAGAAATATATTACTAAAAATGGAATTTCAGTAGTTTGTGTCTATCCAGGAGCATTGATTGTCACAGGCAATAAAACTAGCCAGATGTTAAATTAATAGTTTGATGTCTGCCTATGATTTGATTAATGATATGTGAAAAATGGAATGGGGCAAGGAGACAGGTAAATGAAGATTATAGGTGAGTATGCCGTCAGATAGTATTCAGGAGAACACTACCATTTGTTCTGCTTTTGTGGCTGTTGGAGAATCTGGAAGAAGGCCACAGATAACAGCCTCAGCAGATTTCCTGTATTTCTGGAGGCCAGATCCATATGAACTTAAAAGTTCCTTTTCCTTGAAGAAGCTTAACCTAGATAACAAAACCTGCATCAAAAAGAAGATTAATTATAGGAAGTATATACATGAAATCAAAAGCTTTTGAAATATAACTAAAAGACAGAAATTTATTTGACTATGTCTACTCTATAGTCAAATATGATGTGCAAGTTGCAAAAAAAATATAAAAAACCACATTCAGTAGCAATTTGGTAACTACAACTGTTCATGGTTCGGTTCAGGAAAAAAACCATACTAAACCACAACAGCATTTCAGTAAAACTGAACCTAATTGTCAATGGTTCGTCACAAACCAAACTAAACGGATATAAAGGTTCGGCGCACCGGTTCTGTATTTTCCAAACCGAGCCAAAACTACTTTCACAAAAAAATTGAATTATGCCTTTTGAACCGAACTGTATCAATTGCTATTATTAACTGATATTAGGACTGTTAAAAAAACCAAAAACCGAACCAAACTGGATAATAAGACTGTTTAAAAAAAACTAAAAAATAAAACTGAAAGTAACTGAACTGTGATAGATAGTTGACAAACCGAACGGAACTCGTTCAGTTTGGTCTGTCATAGTTCGGTTTTTTTGAACAATCCTATTGGTGACACTAATGGTTGTTTTCAACTAATAATGATCATAATTTAGAATTTGGAAAAAAGATTCAGAAGTTCTTCATACCTGAGCTCCAGCAAGCTTGTTATCCCAACTGAACCAGGTTGGGGCTTCCCCATTGAGCAAATTCTTCTCCATTTTCGCCAGTCACATACTGAGGTAAGAATTATCGCCTGTAGCATGATAGAGCCAGGTAGCTGCCCATAAAGCTCCATCTCCATATCCAGTTGAGTTGTAATATATCTGGACATTCAGGTATATTCTCACTGTAAATTCCTCTATACTTGTCTGCAAAAGTAAATAACTGTTTTGCATGCTTGAGGAGAGTGCTTGAATATGTAGAATCTGATTTTTTTTAAAGACCACAAGATGCTGATCCATGGCTGCTGCAGTTTCAGCTGCAACATCTGATCCAGGACAGGATGTGTTCAACTTGCGTGAGGGGTCGTTTCCTCGGTCATTGTCTCGGGTCTATCCCAACCTTGTGATCTGCACAGGATCACCGACCTGCAACATCGATTTTAATAAATGAAGCTGATAGAAAAGGTTTAAAAAAAGTAGGTTGGTGAAAAAGGCAAAAGTAACTGAGCATAAAGAGGATAGAGAGTAAGCCATATTTTGGAAAAATCGAATCGGTCTAGAAAAATCCAAAACCACTATATTGAATATCACTGATCTTATATCACGGCTTGCCCTGAACATTAATCAACTGTCAACATAACAGATTTTCACTGCAGTGAACAAGAAAGTGCCACGACGTTGTTGTAATAATTGAGGAAATCTTGTTGAACCCTATAGTTTAACTATATGAAATGTTTCAATAAATTATGAACAGAATGCCCTGTCTTTTAATAATATAGAAGAGATATATAACATACTAAATTTTGTGCAAGCATACTGGCTAACTTGCAATATAAATCTGACTGTAAAGTAAAGTAACCTGAATATCAGAACCATTCTCCGAAGGGTGAGCATTGATGAGAAATCAAGTGATCCACTTGAGCGAATCTTGTGCTGGTTCCAACTGAGCCAACGCATCATTTGATCTCCATATTGCCAGAATCGCCCACGATAGCACTGAGGCAGTAAAAACCATCGGAAAAACCAAAACTTCATGTGATCACCGGATCGTACTTCCTTTTGATAGATCCAAATTTGCTTGCTTTCCCATCCTTAAGTGCGAATCCCCTCTCCAACTTATTTTGTTGGTTCTCTAACTTACCAGCTGCATAAACTGAATAATAAAGTATTAATAACTGCTAATTAAACAACAATGGGCAAATCATGAGCAACATTAACATGTCATGTGTCAGATATTTTAGCAAATAAATGCCTCATAATACTTCCATTTAAAATCTGAAAAACTTTAAGCACAACAAACGACCAATTCTTCAAATATATCCCTTACGTTCACAAATACAAAAAAATTGAGTCAAGAAAGTTAATGTATTTGGTTCAAAAAAGTTGAACCATTTAGTCTAAATTTTGGACGCAATACATCAATTTTCTTGAGCTATTTTTGCTAAAATTTTGAAACCAGAATAGCATTATCATTCGCAGTTCAGCTATCAAAAGCCTAAAAATCTAAAGATACAGACAAAAAAATATTTAACAGAAACAAAAAGGTATCATATCAAAATGTTGGTTTTTCGGACATGTTTCATTAAAGGAGTCAACAATAAACAAACAACATCGTAAAATGCAAATAAAAGAAAAAAAGAAGTGTGAAAATAATTACATACATTTTTGTACATCGAAGAATTGCATTGCGGTTTTGAGTGCAGAAGATATTTCTGTTCAATGGCGCCAGGAGGTCCCGAAACCGGAGCAGGTTTATCGGAATCGGAGTTTATCTATTTTCTTCTTAATGGTATTAAACAACAGCACCAACTACAAGAGCAAAAATCACAAACGCAATAAACCACCACAGCATCCTCTTGACCGTCGATTTTTCCTCCCATTATGCAAAAAAAAGCGCGTTTCAAAAGCAAAAAACACAAATGCAGAAGAAACAGAGTTTGGGGATTTGATCAAACCCAAAACAAACACACGTTGTTATTTAATTCAATGCAGTAGAAGAGAGACAATGAATGTACAGCTTACGCGACAACGAATGAAACTACAATGTCTATGTTGGATTAGGTATTTTTAACAATTCAGTTTCAGATCGATGGTGGATAAATTAAATGTCAGAAATTGTTAAAACAGAAAAGGGGAAAAAAATTAAACAGCATTCAACAACCTTAATGCACTGTGTTTTTTAGTTGGAGGGTATGGATCGACCCGACCCGATGGAGTGCGGAGAGAAAGTGGGAGAGGAATTCAGTGGAAAAATGGTTGTTACGTAATGATTGTTCTCTCTCTCGCGGAGAATTATATTCTGTAATGTATTTTGAATGTCGGAAATGACCCTGGGGGGAGTTAGTTAATATCAGAACTTTGTATTTGTCGGTGAGTTTTATTTGAGGTATAAAGGTAAAAGGAAGGAGTCAACAGGTTGACTGATACCAGCCTTCGTCGGTGGTTTTTTGTTAATGATTTTGACCGTAGATTTGATGGCGGTTGAGAAAGAGGAGGAGGAGAGGTTGAGTGAGAAGGACGCCTTCATTTAAACAACTACTACTACGCCTAAGAGCTAAAACCATTTATTTACTTAAACTTTAATTAAACAATTTGACGTGCTTGTGTCATAATTAGCTACTTGATTACTTGTTGTCATTATTATAAAAATTTCATCGTCTTGTTTTCATTTTATATCATGTTTAATAATTTGTTTTGGATCGGTTAAAAGCTTTCACTTTTTCAAAGGGTACTTGCCATTTGTACACTTGCAAATAAAGTAAACGTAATTCTTCAATAAACAGAGAAATTTTATTAAAATTGGATATTGTTCAAATCTAAATTATTTAGGTACACAAAATTAGACATAATTATTTTTTTAATAATAATTTTTGTTTATTTATGTGTATGTGCTTAAATATGTTAGATTTGCACTATAAAAAAAATAAATAAAAGAGTGTGATTTGATGTTGTAATTCATGCAGACATCGAGCTTCGATTTTCAAGTTCCCACTTTGCACAATCTAACTCAAATGGAGCTATTCTTTAACTTCTTGAACCATAATTGTAAAATTTGGCGTGCGAGGTGGAAGTGGATGCTAGAAGTGTTTCGGCAAAGTCCCAAGCTTCAACGTCTTATCATTCATGAGGTTTTGTAGATAATTTGATTTCATGATTTATTTGGCTAACTCTGCCTTTACATATCTTAACTTTGCTTTTTGTTTGGGTTGAAATTTACTTGAATGTCTACGGGAGGAGATAGAAACTAAATTTTATGAGAACAATTGGGAGGACTCACAAGTGGTTTCAGAATGTTTTTCAAGTCAGCTTAAAATTTGCTTGTTTACAAATTGTAGAAGTAGAGAATCTGAACTTCAATTTTTTGAATATGTTATGCTAAATTCAAAAGTACTACGAACCATGACAATTTGTAGTGCTTGTTCCATAGATTTAAAGACAAAATACCAAATATTAAAGAAATTAGCTGTGTATCCAAAGAATTGTAACCTTATATTTGATTGATTAGGGCTAGAATATATATAATTTCCTACGTGTCTAACTTTATTTTTTTTAGATTCTACATATATGATTGCGAGATATTACGGTGATTCAAAGACATGAATTTTGCCTTATTTTATATTTGTATTTATTTTCAATTATATATTGTCTTTCATGCAATTAAAATCCATATTAATTTATGTCAAGTGTCAACTTTTACATTTTTTTTTTCCTTTTCTTACTTATTTTTTTTTTTAATCTTAATTAACTCTTATTGAGAATAACATATTTAAATATGTTTTAGAAATTTTATTTATAATTGTAGATTAAAATATATTCTAAGATCTAGATAAATAATATATTATTCAAGACTTTCTAATTTATATTTATATTTAGAATCTGTGTTTTAAGATTTTGTTATTATTTTTTAAAGATTTAACACTAATTTTATTAAATTACAATTTTAGCTATACTAATATATATTATATATATATATATATATACTACTTATATATATTATTAATTAAACTATATATATAGGAGTGATTAAAAAAAAAACTTTATGACATACGATTTTTAAAAAAAAAAAAAACCTATTATACAAAATATATTACAGTAATTATACCTTCATTAAATATTAAAAAAAAATACCTCTGTTACTATCATTTTCTAAAAAATTATAATTTTTTGGAATGACAAAATATATATGAATTAAAAAGATACAAAAAAGTATCCAAACTACAAAAAGAAAAAACAGAAACAACAACCGGAAAAGAGGAAAACAAAAAAACAAAAACCAAGATCAATCACCAAACAAAAATCAAAACGCAGTAAGAATCAAAAATATTAAAAGGCCCATATAAACCTATGCACCAGTCACACCTCACCTCTCTAGCAAAACAAAGGTATTTTCTAGCAATTGTTTCTTAAATACTGATATAATGCACAACTACATGAGACAAAGGGTATAAATCTATAATTCTTGTGTTTTAATCAAGGAGTGAGCGAAAAACATATTTTATATATCTTTATTTTATATAAAGTAGGCTAAATTACATCTGTAGTCCTTTAACTTAATTTCAGATAATATTTTAGTCATTTATCTTTTTTTTTTCTCGACTTCATTCTGGTCCTTCATTTTAATTTTAAACGGACAATTGCAATTTATGTTTAATCATTTCAACATGTCCATCCTTTTTTATACAAATTCAAAATAAAATTCAATCAAAACTCATAAAATATTTATTGCTTCCAACTATAATTACAAATTTCATCAACATTTCATAACGCAAATCTTCAAATAAACTCATATTTTCATACTTTATTTGATATTGTTAGGAATAAAGGACTAAATCGGGAAGAAAAAAAGGACTAAAACGTTACCTGAAATTAAGTTAAAGGACTACATATGTAATTTAGCCTATAAAGTAATACATCAAATTTACACTATTTATCATCTATTTTTACACATTTTCTTTCTTCACAAATTTTCTCACAATCAAACATACCCTTAGAAAATAAATAATTTCAATATTGATTCAAACGATTTTTTATAGATTGAATGACTCTACTGAACTAATACATTTGTTGAAATAAGTTTAATAACATTAATACAATTAATATAACAGGTCACATGCATATGCTCTTTGGTTCAACATTAGCTAGAGTGCTTATTCATACCCCTCCTGTCTTTGAGAAGACGAAATGGCGTATCAATTCAATTAAACTGATTTTTGGCCCTTTATTGGAAGTTTTTTTTTTTTAATCTTAAAAGAGAAGGTAAATTGTATTATAATTAACTTAAAATTTGATTGTAAGTTTTAGTTACATTAATAAAATAACAATTTAATTTAATCTATGCAATACATATGCATTGTGACATGACTTATCATTTCTTTATTCAATTTGGAACATAGGCAGTGATAGGCATAAACAACTCTGAATTCAGTGTGAAAATAATGACAAATATTATGAAATGGAGGACCTCATTTTTTTTATTAAAAATAAAGAAATTAAAGTTGTAAATTTATAAAATCAAAAGTGTATAAACTATATTTATATTCTAATGTTGCTAACTTGGATAAACACATGTTATAAAAAAATAAAAAATAAAACTTAGAGGAACCCAAATCTCGGATTTAAATATTTATTGGAGTTATTTTTAAATTGTTTTTTATAAAAGAAATTAATATTATTTTATAAAAAATACTAACAAGTGTTATCTGTCATTTGTGCACTATCTAAGTTTACAAGCAATGGGTGGGCAGTAAAACATCTATTCGTTGAGAAATTTTTTTATAATTAAAAAATTAAAAAATTTGTGAGTAGGTGTTGTCATTAGGGGTGAGAATATATTAGGTCAGGCTTTGAAAGGCATGAACTGACATACGATTAATTTTTTCGGTCTAAGCCTGACCTACAGTCTATCATAGGCTTTTTTTTCGGTCTGACCTGACCTTTTTAAAAGTCTGGTCTGACCTTGAAGCCTATTTAAAAACTTTATTAACATTAAAACATTTAAATGTTATATTTTACATATCTATATATGTTAAACAAAAAATGATTTTTCTAACAAAATGATTTTAAAAAAAATCTGAAACAAACACCATTTAAACCCTAAAAAATGATTTTTGGTTTCAAATAATAGATTTTTTCTTAAAACAAATGCACCCATTATTACATCTCAAATAAATA
>PGWS01002097.1:0-21518 GCA_002896235.1 Cicer reticulatum | reverse complement strand
AAGCAGCTTCAAATTTAAGCACTGAATCAGTTGTCTAACACTTGGCCTTAATTGAATAATTAGGATTAGCACACCAAAGACCAACAACAACTAAACGTTCCATTTTCATCTCATCAAACCACACCCCCAAGTTTGTATCAACAAACTTCAACAAACCTTCCTAATCTATAAAGTTCCCAAACCCAATCAATATAGCCATTTGGTCTTCCTTTGCATTAAGAATCAACTGGTTTTCTTCCGCTAACTAACTCCAATGAAACAATTCCAAACTATATATATCAGATTCCTTTGTAGCTTTACCTGTTGTGAAATATTCAGGTGCTAAATATCCCATTGTACCAGCTATAACTGTTGTTTGTGAGCCTTTTTCATGGTCAACTAGTCTTGCCAACCCGAAATCGCCGACTTTAGCATTGAAATTTGTGTCCAACATAATGTTGCTTGATTTAATGTCTCTATGTAGCACGCATTGTTCTCATTCTTCATGAAGATACAACAACGCTGATGCTAAATCCATTGCAATGTTTGTACCTCATGTGCAATGCTAATACGCTTTTTCCGCGATAATAAGTGTGAATCTAAGCTACCCATTTGCATGAATTCATATATAAGGAGTAAGTCTTTTTTTCTATGACACCAACCAATTAGTTGTACTAAATTTCTATGCCTTAGTTGGCTAATGAGTTTCACTTCAGTTGCATATTCCTTTATTCCTGTTTGGATTCTCTTGATATTCTCTTTATAGCAACATTTGAATCTATGTCTTTTAAATAGCCTTTATAAACACCACCAAAACCACCTTGTCCAATCTTTTGTGATTCTTCAAGTTATCTGTTGCACTCGCCAATTTATTGTAACAAAACCTTTTTGGTCCTATTCCCTTTTGGAATTCATCATCCATTTTTTCGGTCAAAAGTTGAATCTTCTTTTTTCATTTTAGCCCTTTCCACATTAAAATACAAAGCCTCCTAAAATAAGGAAACTTGATGCAACAACTACACCAACTCCTAGACCAACCCATATACTACCTTTGTGGCTATCCATCCCATATAGTAATTCAAACAAATTTTTTAGTTTTTAAATTTTAAAATGCTAAAATAGATGTTTTTTTTTAGTTGTAAATCAAATAAGTCCTAAATAATTTATTTCATATTTTCTTGCATTTTTTATAAATTCAGTCAAAAGTGAAAACAAAAAGATATCAAGACATGCTATGTCGCATCTTTCACATGATCCATGGCCTTTACAATAAGTTTCACATCGTCCAAACCTATTGTTAGTCCTGCTAATGCTGGTCTTGGTTGTAAGAGAGAATTTCACCAATTCAAATTCTATGTTTTGTTTTATGAAAATATTAAATACGACACATTTCAAGCTGCAGATTAAGTACAAGACTGATACATTGAAAATTCAATATTACAAGAATAAAAAATGTTTAATAGAAAACATTGAAATAATTATAAATAAAACTTTAGATGTTTACTAATTATGTTTCTTCCATGAATCTAAGATCAAAGCAATGCATGAAATTCCAAAGAAAAAATGTTGTGTTAAAAAATTCAATTAGAGCAAGTCTATTTTATCGTAAAAGTACTATAAAAGATTATTGCATCCACATGAATTAATTAACAAGTATCAAATTAATTAAGATTATTGATTATTTAGACTAACAATAATAGATGAGTTATTACAAAATAAGCAAATAGCCAATAATTGAAAAAAATAATAAAACACTAAGATGTAAATCAATAGAGAAAAGTATAGGGTAAGAGTTTCACTTGTAACCTTATTTATCCTCAATTCTAGTTCTATTTGGATTCATATTTTTTTCTCTCTAAAATTAACCGCTTCTTTGGTCATGCAAATAATTTTAATTCATGAAAAGTATTTGAACATAAAAATGTTGAATGATTAAAAGATTAAAATAAAATTTGATAATGCAATAATTTATAGTTTCAATTATCTTATAAATCTATCAATTAATTGCAGTATGATCACTAACAACTAATTGATTACAAAACATGAAAATTAAATGGTGATCTATCCTAATATGTAATTAAGATAATTTACTTGTACAGTAAAAAGTAATTAAAATAAAACTAGAATAGATAACTAAAACACAATAAAAGATATATCGATTATTAGATCCACCTAAGATCTTAGAAGAGAGTTTAGTTGCTCATTATTATAAATAAAATTAAATATAAAATAATAATGTTCAACAAATTAAATGACAAGAGTAAGAACCTTAAAAAAAGGATATTTACTTAAAAACTTAAGACAATTTGCTCTAACTTTAAAAATCCCTAAAATATCCCATTTATTGTGGTGTCAATTCTTATTTCTCCCCCTTTTCCTAAAGTGCAGTTTCCTGCCAGCCTTAGTTGTGTTTTATATGATAATTTTTTTTCTTTCAAATCTTATGCAACCAATAAGAACTCTCTCTTATAATATATATAATATATAAATTATATTTTATAAATTATATATTATGAGTTTGAAGTGGCTCTAAAATTAAATTTGTATTATTTTATCAAATTTTCTCTCTTTTTTCATAAAAAAGAATAAATTAAATTAAAAATTTATATAATAGTTCATAATTACTTAAAATACTCTTACAAATATCTAAAAATGCACAACATAAGAGTTTATCACAAAAAATTTAGAAATGAACAATGTCATTTTGAGAGTATTTAATATTAGATCTATAATATCTTTTGTTCGACTAATAGTAATCCATTCCACCTTAAATATAATTTTAAGAAAAATATTCAACAATAATTTAATGGGCGATTTCAAAATCAATAATAGAATTAATCAATATCTTGATTAATCTTCATTATTGCTCATTATTTTGAGATTGATTAGTGGTTATTGACCAATTTTAGTTTATTTTTAAAATATACAAATTAACAAACAATTTTTTATGATTGTACTACACAAATGCTGAATTTTTAAAAATATATAAATTAATTCTTAAAATTATATAAATCAAATACTTATTTCAATATTTTGAATCACCATTATCTCTATTAAGATCTATACTAAAATTAAATGAACTATATTTTATTATGTAAAATGTACACATGGCAATTCATCAAGAGTTTTCATTACAAAAAATTTGACTTTTAGCAACAGCAAAAAATCATAAATAAAAGTCTAAAAATTGTAGCTATAGTCCAAAAAATCTATACCTTAAAAATTGTTTGCTGTCACTATTATAGTGATGGACTTTTGATGGTTGTACATGATTATGAGATTTTACTACGAACTTTTTACCATTGATATAGAGTTTAACAAAATTTTACGATTACTATACCAATAGTTTGTTATGTGGGTATAGGTTTTGATAGCAAATAATTTTATATCAATATAGGTTGTATGTCAATTAAGTATTTTATTTTACAAAATTAATCAAACTATAAAGCAAATATACAATAAAATAAATATATTTAAGAAACAAAATGAAATAAAAGCTCAACATCATATATATTAAAATTAACAAAAACTCTTATAAACATATCAACATAGTTAAACTATGTAAATTTAAGTGTATTTACTAATAATAAAAAAATTGTCTCACAGACCAAAAAAAAAGCTTGCAGAGTTTTATATAACAATTTCAAAAAAATAATATAATAATAATAATAATAATAATAATAATAATAATAATAATAATAATAGTAATAATAATCACTTAATTGTCAAAACTCCCTCTTCAACAACAAATTAATTTTAAATCTTTATCTATGACCAATAAAAAAAATACAATTCAATATAAAAATATTACTCCTAGAAAATAAAAATAAACATTAATAACTTTAGTGATAACTAATTAGTTCTAACTAAGTGTCATTTTCATTATCTTCGTTGGTGTATAGACTAAGAGAATTTAAATAGTTAAAAGTACTAGAAGCGAAAAAATTTATCACAAAAATTAGAAGACGTTATATACGAAAAATATTAGTATTGGACCTATGAAGTAACTTGTATTTTATATAGAAAGATTAATAAAATATAATATAGTTGTCTTACAATTTGTGTTTCGTCATTCTAGCTTCAATTATCTCCAATAATATTATAAGATATATTGTGGCATACCAGACAAAGAAGATAATATTGACGATAAATGCAATTATAATAATAATTTAAAATTTATAAAATAAAAATAAACTTAAACTATTTTTTTAAATACACATTAAAATCAACGATTTTATTTCAATTTACATGCGACAAACTTACTTGATATGTAAATAATAATGATTGGAAAGATATAAAATAAAAATAATAATTTATATTCAATAATATAAATATGTATATGTATATATATTATTATTATTATTATTATTATTATTATTATTATTATTATTATTTATTATTATTATTATTATTATTATTATTATTATTGTTTTTCTTTGTTTGATAAACTAGAAATCTTAGCTTCGTGTTAAATTGGATTTCCACCTTAAATCCAAGTAGGCGCTATAAGGGGTTCTTATCCTTTGTTTAAGATAATTTAAAGATAAAATTAATTTAAAAAAAAAAAAACAGAAATCAATTTAAATTAGGCATACAGAAATGAAGGATAATTTTGTTTTTGTTTTTCACAAATAATTTTTTTAAAATAATTATTATGCTGAGAAATGAAAAGCTATTTTGATTAATTTTTTGGAAAAATTATTTCCAATAGAAGGAAGAAGCATACAAAAATCACTTTTAATATAATCGGAAACAAAAACAAAATAACGATTCGGGCTCTTCTTAAAAGTCTCTTAAAACAATTTCTATGTTATTTATACAAAAACACTTTCATTTTTTTTGGATTCAAAATTACTTTTATTTTAATACCTAATAAATAGGAGCAAATATTTTCCAATTCTTTAAATAAAAAATAATTATTGTTGCAGTGTGTTGTTTTCTGTTGGCAAAAAAAAAAAAAAAAAAACGCTGCCAATTATTGAACCACGAGGCTTGACTCAACCAGCTTATATGATTAATTTAAGGTTTTATATATTAGATCTCTAAAAATTAATTTGAAAATTACAGGTTTTGATTATCTCAGACTTATTAAGTTTTAAACAACTAGCATTGATTTCCTTATCCTTGATATATTTTAATAAGAAAATACATTAATTCATTATTATTTTATTTGAGATGACATGCTTTTTTAATAATTCTAGTCAAAAGTAAAAACAAAAGACATTAAAGAATAAGTATACTTATATTTAGATTCTTCTTCTTCAAGAAGACAAAGTATTACACAAAGAAAGAGTGTCGATGATATCATTTTTCATTTTCCTTCGTGATAAAATAATATAATTTATTTCAATTCTTCACACAACAACATTGAGCAAATCCATAACATCCACCTCCTCTTGTAAAGCCTTGGTCAAGGCATCTTTGGTTGCATTGTTCACATGATCCTTCATGTCCTTCACAGTCAGTTTCCACAGTGTCCAAACCTAATGTTGGTCCTGCTGTAAGAAAAAAAGTCACAAACTCAAAACTCTATGTTTTGTTTTATGAAAATATTAACATACGTACAACACATTGTAAATTCAATATTAAAAGAATAAGAAAAATGTTCAATACAAACATTGAAATAATTATAAATAGAACTTTAGGGATTTTGAGTTTCTTACATGAAGCTAGTACCAAAACAATGGATAAAATTCCAAAGAGAAAAGATTTAGTCATTATGAGTGTCTTTGATGTTGGAACTGTAAAATCTTTTCTTTTTGACTAATAATACTCCCTTCCACGTTCCACTTTAAATATAAGAAAAATTAGGTTATGAATCTTTGGTATATTATCTATTGCTCAACTACTTCCATGTTCCACATTAAATATAGGTTATGAATCTTACTGTTATTATCAGAAGATCAGATATACAGACGAGATAGAAAGGAAGGAGAAATAAATTAATATTAGGTTGTGACAAAGGAGGAAAATACATGTGTGCTGCTAGTTGAACTCGAAGTTCAAAAAAAAAAAGTGTGATTGTCCTTTCAAGCTTAGATCAAAACCATTAAAAGATGGTTCAAGATGGATAGTTAAAGTAATTTGTGGAATTCACAACCATGAATTACCTGATACTTTGGAGGGGCATGCATATGTTGGACGCTTAGATGATGAAGAAAGAAAGCATGTTCGTGACTTAACAAAATATAATGTTGCACTAAGAGACATATTACTCTCATTGCAAGACTGAGATAAGAGTAATGTTACTAAGATCTCACAAATATATAAACAGAGGAGTATGATTCGATTGCACCTGAGAGGTAATAGAACAAAGATGCAACATTTATTTAAGTTAATTGAAGATGCAAAATATGTGTGTTGGAATAGAAAGCGTGAAAACTCCGATGTTTTGAGAGATATTTTTTGGGCGCAACCAGATTCGGTGAAGTTGTTGAATTTGTTTCCGATTGTGTTGATTTTGGACAGTACCTTCAAAACCAATAAATATATAATCCCATTACTTGAAATTTTTGGTATGACATCAACAGAGAAGACATTAGTAGTTGGATTTGCTTATTTGAAATGTGAGCGGGAAGAAAATCTTTGTTGGGCATTAGAGAGACTAAGAGATTTGTTTGTTACACAAAATAAATTTCCTCAAGTAATTGTGACACACATAGATCTTGCGTTAATGAATGCAGTTTATATTGTATTTCCACATGCCGTTAATTTACTTTGTCGATTTCATATCGACAAAAATGTTGGAGCAAAATGCAAACAATATGTCTTAAAGGATAGACATGAGTCGGTATTGCATATGTGGAATGACATTATGTATTGCATTGATGAAAAAGAGTATATAATGCAGTTGCACATGTTTGAGCAATCATGTGTTGATACTAAAGTTTTTGTTGATTATGTGAAAGAAACTTGGTTGACTCCATTTAAGTAAAGACTTGTTGAAGCATGGACAAATCCAATTATGCATTTGGGGAACACAACGACTAACAAGTATGTAATGTAATTTTATTATATATTGTTGAATTTTATTATATTTTTAATGTGACTGTAAAATTTTATTATAGGGTTGAGTCAACTCACTAGAACCTGAAGTAAATGTTGGAAAACAACGTGGGTGATATGTGTAAATGTTGGGAGGCTATGAACAACATGATAAGGTTGCAACATGTTCACAAGACGCATTAGTGAAGTAAGAGATTCGTTGAAGATATCTGACTTAGGTCTTCAACCCATGGATAAATGGTTGTCCATATCTGATATAGGTTACGTCACAACAAGAAAACAAGGATTTTGTGAGGGCCAAAAGCCCTCACAAAGGGGAAGAAGCAGCCACAAAGGGGGAATTTGTGGCGGCCTTAGACAACCACAAATACGGTGGTCACAAACATTTGTGGCGGCCAAAACGGCCACAAAGTTTGAAAAGTACGTTGCCTTTTGTGAGGGCAAAAGCCGTCACAAACGTCTGCCTTTGTGAGGGCATAGACCGCCACAAAAGACATACTGATTTTAAAAAGTTAAGCCTTTGTGAGGGCCCAGGCCGCCACAAATGCTTCCCTTTGTGAGGGTTTAGGCCGCCACAAAGGATCATCCAGATTAAAAAATTAATATTTTGTGAGGGCTTAGGCCGCCACAAAATATTACGTATGTTAAAAAGTTAATTTTTTAAATTCGAAATTAATACTTTATTATAATATTATATATAATAAATTAATATGAATATAAATTGAAAATTTAAATTTAAATTACAATTAAATTAAAATTTAAATTAAATTTAAAATATAATATCAATATAAAATAAATTTAATATATAATAAACTAATCTGAATATAAATTAAACATTTAAATTAAAAATATAATATTACAATTTAATTATCATTTAAATTATATTTATAATTAAAGATTAATTTAAATTAATAATAAATTAAAATTAAAATTAAACTAAAATTTAAAAATTAAAATAAATATTATATATAAAAATTATAATATTAATAATAATTAAAGTAATTACTACCACCCAAATAAATTAAAATCAATAAAGTAATATAGTTTTAAAAAAAAATAGTTATATTAAAATCAATAAATTTTACTTTATATGTCAATTAGGGGAGCATTAATTAATTTGCAAACAATATAATAAATTAGTATCAAGACTAGTATAATTATATAAACCGAAATAAAATTTTAAATGATGTTTTTTTAATAATCAAGACTAACAAAAAATATCAAGACTAACAATCAATAAATTATATTAATATGTATCAAGACTTATAACCAAAAATAATAATATCATCAATTTTAATAATGTTTTTTAAAAAATAGTTATATTAAAATCAATAAGTTTTACATGTATTTGAAACTTTTATTTATCATATATTATGTTAACAACATAATTTCTATTTTTTTTTATAAATAAATCTATAATAACACATATTACTAATCTATATTTTAAAAATAATATTAATATATTTATAATATCACATATATATTTACTAATCTAAATTTAAAATGTATAAAATACTAACTTGATGTCGGGTAGTGTCTGACTTGAAGCTTTACGTACATAGCTTAGAACTCTTCGAAGTAATTAACAATCATTGTCAAAATAAAAATTCAATAATATTAATTACATAAATAACTTCAAATCAAAAATAAAATTAAAAATAAAAAACTAAATATATAATATAATATAAACTTACCAAAATTGAAGCAACGTTTGAGGAATATTTTTTGTACAGAGAAGGTGGAGAGAAAATTTAGAAGGAGGGTTTAGAGAGAAGTTAGAAGTGAAAAATGATGAGAGGAGTGGAGTAATATATATAGGATTTGGTTGATCCTTTGTGGCGCCCAAAGCAGCCACAAAATTTAACAGGTATAAAACTTTGTGGCGGCCTGGGCGGTCAAAAAATGCTACGTAACTTTATTCTTTTGTGGCGGCCTTTGCCACAACAAAATGCAAAGGCTCAGACTTTTGTGGTGGTCTTTGCAGCCACAAAGTGTAACGTCCCTTCAGGCATTTGAGGCGGCATTTACCCTCGCAAAATTTAGATTTTGTAGCTGAAAAAGCCTTCACAAAAATCTTAAAAATTTAGGTGGATTTTGTGGCTGCCTAAGCCCTCACAAAATCACAACGTTGTGATTTTGTGAGGGCTTAGGCAGCCACAAAATCCACCTAAATTTTTAAACATTTATTTGTGAGGGCTTTTTCAGCCACAAATAAAAACCAATTTCAATTTTTGTATTCGTGAGGGCTTTTTTGGTAACTAATTTGTGAGAGTTTTTTCGGCCACAAAATATTTGTAAAATTGGCCACAAATTAGGGTTTTTCTTGTAGTGCGTGATAGCGACAACATATAATATTATTCTTGTCACGTTTGGTCAGACATTTTCAATGACTTTCTTTCCTGTGAGGGGATCACATTCAGGATTGACAAAAAATGATCGCATTTGTTGTATTGGTTTTATTAATGGAAATCATTGGGTTCCGGTAATTAATTTCTTCTTTTTTAATTTTCAAAAATTTTCTTCCGTAGTTATTTTCTTCTGTAATTATTTTCTTCAATTTTGTTAATTTAGTTAATTTTTGCAGTTAAAGATGAAAGATGGATTTCCATTGCCAGAAATTGCACCAGGTTGGAAGCAATATTTCACCGATGAAGCAACTTCTTCGGCAATAGCATATACAGACGCCTACCATATTAGAGGTATTTATTAGGTCGATTTCCTCGTGTTACCCAAAATTCACCTACGAAACCCGTAGATGCAATGTCATTATATGAACCTTAAAATTGTACTAATTAATTTTAGTTTTTAGTCGTTCGATTTTATCTTGTAATTAATTAATTCGGGTGGACTGTAGAACTCACCCCTAATAAGCAATCCTAGTAGATTGACAACATCATCCAAAGTAATCGTCATTTCACCAAATGGCATGTGAAATGACGATGTCTTAGAATGCCATCTTTCCACAAAGGTAGATATCAGGTTGTTGTCGATCATCTTCTAACTACCTCGTTATAATGGATTTCAGCAATGGTCACTCATGTGTACAAAGAAAATATATGACATTAAAATTAAATATAGATCCAAAATAATAATTAATTTAAATATTTTTAATACACTATAAGTAATAATTAATTTAATATACCTCACCAAACCATAGTCTAGCTGAAACATGATGATGGTATCGTGTAAGGACAGATAAATTATAAGGTCCTCCAGGATACCGTGTGAGCTCACCAGGTCCCTCAGCTCCATCTTGCCCCACCTCCATATGCTCTCCCTCATGAGCAGGTGCAGCCTCCTCATGCTCATTTACATCCACCTACTCATGTACCACATCCTCCTCATGCACTATTGAAGGCTCCTCCTATTGATACATAGTCAGATCTGGGATAAATCCATGATGATGATGTCCCTCATCATCGTCTTCAAGTATCATGCGTCTTCTTCTCCTTGAAGTTGTTGGTCGAATCCTTTTCTGGGGGATTCATCAAGGATGATGTAGAAATATCAGTGTCATGTGTTATTCGTTTGTTTTTGCTGTCTCTTCCTCGTGCGTCCACTGAAAAATTAAAAAATTAAAAGATATAAATCACAATTACTTATGAAATTATAATTAATTAATTATATATATATATATATACTTCCGGGGAACTTGAGGTTCAAGTTCTTAGGTAACTACCGGAAATATTGAGCCTCAAGTTTTCCAAAACAAGCCTCAGTACCAGAGAAGTGAAAAAAAGTTTTTTGGAAGTGTCTTTTGTACCTGAGAACTTCAAAAAAAAAGTTTTCCGAAATAAATAATGTACCGAAAAACATCAAACAAGTTTTCTGGAGTGTATGTTGTATTCCAGAAAACTTGTATTCAAGTTTTCCGAAAATTTTAGAAAAAAAAACTTACTCTTTTGTTCTGGAAATCTTGAAATGGGAAATGGTAATTTTTTTTGAACTTTTATTATTTAAACGAGGACAAAAACGTCATTTCATTCTTAATTTGGGCGGTATAGGTATAATTAGGGGTATGTGGTCAAATTTTCTAAATCAAAATGTTTACCTTCCGATATGTAGCGACAACACCAGACCTCTTTTTAAAATACTCCAATTCTTTTATTTCCTTTAACTCCTTTTCCTTTCGTTTACTACCCAATTAAAGCTAACCTAATAAATCCTTCTCTTATATTACAAGTGCCGCCACAATTTTTCTTTCCCTAATTTCACGTGCTTCCAATTCCAATAAGTCTTTTTTCCTATCCGCTTAGTGGAACATTGATTTCCCATGACATAACAATTCAAACCCACATCTTCAATGCATCTAGTGATTTCTACGCAGGTTGGTCTCAACAAATTTCCCTTGCCTTGATTCCTGCTGTTAGGTATTTTTATTTGTAAGTCAAACCCTGGAATGTTTGTAACATATTACTCATTTATAAATATAAAATCTCGTCATTTGCAAGGTTGGACTCTTAGCTCTTTTTCTAGCGGTTCATTAGTAAAGACTTTGGAATCATTCACTCCACAATTTAGATTTCATTTAAATTAAGTCATTGGTTCCTTCACTTGATCCATATTTGATTCACATTTTTATTTTGGAAGATTTGCATTTTTGATTGAACTCATGGTTTTCCTAAATTGCCGATTCCCGTCATCAACTTAGAACTCTCAATTAATGAAAATGGCTGCTTTATTGGGTTTTGAATTGCTCATATTGCCTCATCTTTCGTCTACGACACGTCAAAAACCACATGTATGTAACCCCTTGTTTAAAAATATGATGTATTTCACATAATCACACTTGATGTTCACAGTTTCCAAGCCTAGAGTTTTGAGAGTGTTTACTTATAATTATTGTCTTCGTGCCTTATTTTCATTTCAGCTTGTGGAAATAATCCTCCTAACAACATGTCATAGTTTTGAGTGTTAACAATGAAAAGAGGAAGAAGAGAGACAACCTCTCTAGGGTTTCATAAACACTTTTACCTCGACTGTCGCGTATATGTGTCTCGGGTTGAATTGAGGGAATCTATGAGGACAAGGCCAATTTAAATTGTCCGTCAAATTGTTTGGTGACATAGTATCATGCCTCATAACCAAGCACTTCAGAGTTAGAATGGTACCAAAGAAAGAGGAGGAGTCTAGAGTATAAGAGCATGCACAACATTACTCGATTTGTGTGTTTACTTACTTGATGGTGTGGATTGTATCAATGTATTTCCTTGATTATTCTTGTTGATTGTGATTTGATATGATACGGTATTTAATATATTTTATGTGTTCTTCTCAATTATTTTATACTATTACATGTTTTCGAAGCTCACCCTTCGTTGCTTGTGTTTGGTGCTTGCAAGGGCGCAATTATTTCAGGTTATCGGTTGGTGATCCACGCTCTGATATGTGATACTAGGTAGGAGTAATTTGTCGTATTTTGTGGAGTTATGAACTAATTTAGATTTTTGTAAATTCGATCGATCGTGTTATTTTTATTTTTTATTCGGAGGTAGAAATTAATCGTCTATAAGTTTAAAACGTGTTTTTATGTCAAAAATATTTATTTAATAAACCTCAACTGCATTCGTTATTAAAGGATTTTGTATTGAAAATTTTTATGCAAGCATTTTGTGTAAGGGTGAATCTGACGCCCTAAACCTTATAGTTTAAAAGATTTTTTTTTACTCTATTTGGTAACTGCTGCAAATCTCTTTCAACACAAGTGCAGTTGACTTTTTATTTCAATTTGGGTTTAGGATGTTAGACCATTGCATTTCTCTAATGTGCCCAAACTCAACATTACTCTAAAAAATCATATCAAGATATAATTAACTCTGAAGAGATTGTTCAAATCATAAATTCAAATATCACAATCCTCTAATCAAAATGGTACAACACACTCCAAATGATGCTTCTGATATGTAGCATCTAATGTTGCTCTAACTTTGAAGTTTCAAAAAGGTGATTTGTCCAATGCCACTAATTCTAAGTCATTAAATTATGCATATGACTATCATTATTCAACAAACATAGCATCTCACTCCAACAAGAAAGTCAATTCCTCTGACGGAAAGTCAACATATGAAAGTGAAATAATTAAGTATGAAAAGAAGATTTAGCTGAATAAAAAACATGTGAAAATCCAAGAATAACTTGAATCCATTCCCGCTCAAATCAAGTAAGAGTATGAAAAAATATGCTTACTTTTGAAGACAAATTAATCTCAAATAAGACTTTATTCTGATTTATATTTGACCAAATTGAAAAGAAGATATGATCAAGATTTGAAAAAGATATCATAAAGATCTTATCAACAAGGCGATATAAATTATTTACAAGAATATTTTATTAAGATTTATCACAAGAAGATATGAATTATTTACAAGAAGATTTGATCAAAATTCATCTATAAGAAGATATGAACTATTTACAAGAAGATTTGATCAAGATTTATCACAAGAAGATATAAATTATTTACAAGAAGATTTGATCAAGATTTATCTACAAGAAGATATGAATTATTTACAAGAAGATTTGATCAAGATTTATCACAAGAAGATATGAACTATTTACAAGATGATTTGATCAAGATTTATCTATAAGAAATACGAATTATTTACAAGAAGATATGATCAAGAATTGTTTACAAGAAGAAATACTCACAAGAAGATACATTTATTATTTGAATAGATACTCAAGACTGAAGAAGAAAATAAGAGAGCTCACGAGCACAAAAATTCCTAAGTCATTAGAGTTCATAAGTTAAAGGTCTAGAGAAACACTTGCTCAAAAGAAATATTTTCTAAGTAGTTTCTAGTGTGAGAGTCATTGTTACAATCAAGTTGTTAGAAAGAAACCAATTTGTTCCAAACACTTGTAACCCAATCCAAAAGTGACTTACGTGTTTCTCAAGCAATCTGTAGATTTGCAGGTTGTGTTGAGAAGACTTGTAGAGTCAAGTTGTTTGTCTTCCTCAAAGAGTACGTAGGTGTCAAGTTGTTTTGATAAGACTGGCTTCTAGCGTCAAGTGTTGTGTTATTCAAGTTTTGATAAGACTGACTTGTAGCTTCATGTAAATTTTTTTGAGTGAGGGGACTGGACGTAGCTACCAAGTTGATGGTGAACTAAGATAAATTCTTGTATCACTTTAATTATGTAATTCTTGTTTTTCTTCTACATTTGAAATTATCAGAAAATATCTATGAAAAAACTTATTTTTTATAATGGACAAGAGTATCCTACCGATTTTAAATTTATCTGTCTATCCTTCATTTGCACCATTTGTAGTTGGTTAATAGGGTTATACAACTATGAACACTAGTGCTAAATGCCATAAAAATAAGTCTTGTTTTCTTGTTCAATGTTTAATTTTATTATTCTTGTTTTCTCTATTTAGATTAATTAGTTTTTTCTCTCTATATCTTTCTTTGGATTTTGGATTTTGTGTAGGAAGAGATGGCTACAGGAATCATACATAGTTCTGGTCTTGGAATACAGAAGTTGCTCTTGATGTTGTTGGTAATCTTGTTGCTGGAGTCAAGGTAGTTTCTCATTTTCTAAATATTTTGTGTTTTAATTTCTTGATTTCTTTTGAGTTACTTTGTGCTAATTTATATTTTGATTGAATTGTACCAATGATTTGTTTATTGTTCAGGTCAGCTATTGACGTAATCATTGTGCTCGACATATAGATTTTTATGAGTTATGTTTCATTGTTTACTTTTGTTTTTATTCTTTTATGCACCAAGGTATCAATTAAGATGATGAAAATGTTGATGAGTTATTTCAAGACGGCGATGAAGGTGATGAATTTCAAGAGGATGATACAAAAGACAAATTTGAAGAGGACGATGTAGATGATGAATATGAAGAAGACGCATTTAGATGATGATTTTAGATTATGGTTTTTTGGATGATGTTTTATTGTTAGACATGTAATTGATTTGACTGAAGCATCGATACTTCAACAAACTATATTTGACTACAATTTGTATTGAAATTTTATTATATTTTTCTTGGTACAATTTTTGTTTTGAGTTATAATTCTCGTTTGCTTATGTAATTAAATTGATTATATACACAAAAATAATATATTATTCTAAAATACTATCAAAATATCTAGTTTATAATTTAAATTAAATAAAAGAAAAATAAAAATTTATTTTACATAATATGAATACAATTTAAAACTGTTGTCTTTAAGCTCTAGCAACATTTTTTTCTTTGTTCTCATTGTATTGATCTAAGACAACATTTATTAATTGTTGTCAGCTATGACAATAACAACAAAATGTTGCTTTATGTGTGTTGACTTTTTTTTCCTATTCTTATAGTTTAGGCAACAATCATAAATAGTATACTCAAAAGTACGGAAAAAAAAATGTTGTCAAAGTAATAGGCAACGCTCGCAAACGAGAGACACGAAAAATGTTGCCTATTCTCTTAGGCAACATTTGTCATTGATATATAAAAATATAGGGATAAATATTTATAACTATTCTATTGTATTTTATTTCAAAAAAATGTATTTCAATTCAAAAAATATTATATTGTATAGAACCACGAGAAACATTAACGGTATTATCTTTTTCATTGATACAAAAGATATGAGATAAATGTTAAAATAATGTGAAATAGATATTTATAATTGATAAATATTAAAAGACAACGTGATGAATATTTCTCACTAGTACATACATAAAAAAGAAATAAATATTTGTCATTGATAATTATAAAATTTATAGGATAAACATTTATTACTAACACATAAAATCATTTTCTTTAAGTCTAAATGAGACAGATAAAATACCAGCTACGCGTTACCCGTAGTGAAATAACACAAATTTCTTGTAAATTTTAATAAGAAAATTCATTGATACATGAATATTTTATTTCATACAAGCATTTTTAATAATTCCAGTTACAACTAAAAACCAAAGACATTAAGAAATACATATGATTAATTTAAATTTGGCTTTTTCCTTTGCAATAAAATAAAACAGTATAATTTAACTCAATTCTTAACACAACAACATTGAGCATATCCATAACATCCACCACCTCTTGTAAAGCCTTCCTGAAGGCATGTATTCTGGCATGTTTCACATAATCCATGTCCATTACAATCAAGTTCAATATAGTCCAAATCTATTGTTGGTCCTGCTAATGCCCGCTCCTGCTGTAAGAAAAAACATCACAAATTCAAAATTCTATATGCTTTGTTTTATGAAAATATTAACATACATTGAAAATAAGGTACTAGACTCATACATTGAAAATTCAATAAACTAAATAAATAATGTTTAAGGTCTAACTAGTTATGTTTCTTACATGAAGCTAGTACCAAAGCAATGCATAAAATTCCAAAGAGAAAAGATTTAGAGATGGACAACATCATTTTAATTTGAGATTCTTTTGATCTTTAAACTATATTATCTATTGCTCAACTACTTCCATGTTCCACTTTAAATATAAGAAAAATATTCTAGAAACATTTAATGGACGATTTCAAAATAAATTATAGTTGTATAATTCAGTCAATATTTTTTAGATTGATAGTGGCCATGAATTCAACAACAAATATTCAATAATAAATTAGTTCAATAAAAAAATATTAATAATAAACGAGTTCAATAAAATAATAATATTAATTAATGACAATTAATTCATTTTTCTTAAATTGTTAAAAAAGCAAATGACAAATTTGGTATATATTAAAGATATGCTAAAATCATATTTGTTTACAATAATTGATTCATTTCACCATTTTGCATTTCGAAAATACATCCAACATGCATGCACTAAAACTTTTTCTTAATTTTTCCATGAAGCAATAAATGTTACCTTCAATTAATAAGATATACTTATTGAGGAGTCCGGGAGAGCTCGACATTCGGAATGAAGTAAACAAAGATTCATAAGAGACTTTAGACACCACATCTCAACCCAAAACTTTAAGGCAATAGGTTTGTGGGTCATTCTCCTTATATATCCAATATATAGCCATCCATTCCTGGTAAATGTGAGACTAATTAACCACTCATAAATTGAAAATCCAACAATCTCTCACATCTATACTAAGATTAAATGAGACTACACCCCACCCACACTATTTTTTGAGTTAAAATATACACGTGATTATTCTACAAAAGTTATCTTCTCTCGTGCATTTGATAATATGCTAATATAAGTAATAATAATAATAAATAATAATAATAATAATATAATATATAATAATAATAATAATAATAATAGTAATAATAATAATACTTTAAATTTGTTGAACAAATCATAAATTCAAACTATTTGTTTGGAATGCACTTTTAAAATTCATTTCGTTTTTACATTTGGCAAACTTGATACTTAATAATGTAAATAGTAATTAAGGGAAATATATCAAATTAAATAGATAACAAATAAAAATATAAAAAATATAATTGATTTTCATTAATAATAAACATTTATATATTTCATTCTCTTATATATATTTATCATTAATGATAATTAATTCATTTAAAAAAATATTAAATAAACAAATAAAAAATTTGGTATAATTAAAGGAAATGTTAAATCATATTTTGTATTGTCATTGATTCATTTCACAATTTTGAATTTAAATATATTTCCAATATGCAGTAGAATTTTACCCTCAATTTTTCATGGAGCAATAAATTTACCTTCAATTAGTAAGATATACTCTTATATAATAAAAAGAAATTTAAAATTATAACAACATCTATTTTAACAATAACCGAAACTTATTTTATCATGTCAATGTACACATGACAATTCGTCAAGAGTTTTTTGTTTCTCATGAATTTGGCAATAAATTGAATAATAAATATTTTAAATTTGTGAAACAAAAATAAAATGAACCTGTTTTTTTTGGAATATACATTAAAATTAAAGATCTAATTTTGATTTATAAATATATATATATTAGTATGGAGTTCGTGCTGGTTAATGAATTCGTTATTATAAAACTAATTTTTTATGTTTTGTATTCCTTCATTCCATATATTTAAATAAGTTTTTAGTTAATATATTAATAATATAAAAATATTTTAATAAATAAATTGAATTTAGTGAGATACATTTTTTAAAAAAACATTGAAAGGATAAAATAGGTAGTTTGCATAAAATATTGGTTATAGGGTATAATTTTTGAAAATACAAATACATTTCCAAATAAAATGAATGAACGAAAATATCAAAAATAAATAAATTTTACTTAGTGGAAAAAAATACCATTTATATGAAAATTAATTTAATGAAACATAAATTTTTAAAAATAAAATATTTGCAAAAAGCTTTTAAAAATAATAATTCATACATATATATATATATATCGGTTTAAAAAATTTGAAAATAAAAATATTTTTATTATATATATAATAATATTTATAAATTGTAATTTAATTGTATACATTAACAATTCAAAATCATTAAAATAAATTGAATTGAAATTTATTAAAAAATTGAATTGAATTTTATTGTTCTTCTTACTATTCCTATGTGATTGTTGTTTGCCAAAGCGAAGTCGATTCATCTTCTTTGCATGTATTTATATATGAGTTTCTATTGATCATAATGTTACATAATCCCATATACTCTAGTTCTGCATAAGCTCCAAAATTTTTTCTTCAACTATCCATGTGTTTTTTAATATTAGTTTAAGATTTTTCACAATAAATGTTTCATTTTTCAATTCTTACTGTGTTTCAATTTCTTTGAAATTTCATTATGTTAATTGATGAATTTTGTGTATTTGAATTTGTTTTTTTAGTGTTAGTTTGACGGCTAGTGATTACGAGATTATGAAATATTATTTTGAGATTCAAAGCTTCTGATATTACGTTATTTAGCGTCTATTGTTTATTCAAAAATTTGTATATGTTATTAAGATTTAACTACCTTAGTATTAAGGTATTTTTATTTTTGCTAGCGATTTTGAAAATTTTAGTATATTGTGATTAAATCAATCTCCAAATAACTTAAATTTTCAGTTGTATTTTTAGATGTCCGAATTTGTATTATTAATATGTTACCTATGTGCTTGCATGCTTCCTTAGTTATAATAGATGAATGTAAATTCATTATTGAATCATCAATTATTTAAGATAAAAATATTATTGAATGATCCCTCTAGGAGGTATTGCTATGGCAAAGAAAAAGTTTAAATTTTTTATACTTTGTATTTTTATTGGTTGTCACATTAAGATTACCATCCATTCGTATACTATTTTTTTTAACAAAACGTTCATTCGTATAAAATTATTAAACCAATAATCGAATAAATATTAAAATTTTATTATTGTTGATTGATGAATTATTTTTAGGTGTTAATTTGATTTGACTTATTTGTAAATATTATTAATCTTTTAATTAATAACACGAATTTTATTTATTTTCTGTGAAAATTATTATTACATAATAGATTGTTTTTTCTTTTTTGTTTAGAAAGAACACTTTAGTAATCAGAATCTAACACTTCATACTTTGGTGTTAAAAGAATATTGATAATGAATCAATGTAAGATTTTTTATTTGTTAATAGCATACACTATATATAAGACATTCCTCTTATTAAAAAAAAACCCAAAAAATCTTAGATGCTCGTAGAATTTAATTTCATTTTAAATGATTAATCATCTATCTACAACTATAAAAATATATAGCAATGAAAAGATGTTGGTTACACACACCATTTTGTTATATATAAATATATAAATGATAATTTACAATGAGTTAAACGGTCTAATCTATTTATCCTATTTTTATTTATTTATTTAAAGCATTTAGATAGTGACTCTTGTGAAGCGAGAATCATGATCATGGTTTTCAACATTCGAATGGGGTAACACCAACTGAAAAATATTATCATACAAACTCGCTTATGATTCTGGCAGAGTTATATAAGGTTTATTTAATGAATGAGACGCAATAGCATTAATAAAGGCTTATGTTCTTTCTTTGTTGTTAAGTGGAGTAATAGTTACGTTTTCTACAATATCAATGTTAGCAAAAGAACTATCAATTTATTTGTGAAAAAAATAAATTAATAATTATGAATATGATTGATTGAATAAATTGTGTAAAAAGTTGATTCTCCATCTAAAATATTGTATAATTAAAGCGATCCCAATTATATTCTTTTTAAGTATGTCTGTGGTAATTGAATAGTAATTATTGTTTTAATTACCCGCACAAAACAATTGATTCTATAAATAATTTAAATAATCGTAATCTTTTTGTATAAAAATAACGAATATTGGGATCATAAGAAAGATTATATATTATTATTAATCAATAACGGTGATTAAGATTTAATATGATCATTTGATTGATATTATGATGATAAGTACCAATGGCCAAGTTATTAACACTAACTGATTAACATCATCTATCTCTAAGCTAATATTGTGACGCATCAATTAATTAACGTCCTACAATAAATATTAATGCTATATCAAGTTTAGAATCAATAAAAAATAAATATAAATATACTAATTTGTGAGTAGTAAGTGCAATTACTAGAGGTGGTCGTTAATTTGTTTATGTGAATAATATATGTTCATATTATTTATTGATGTTGAACATGATGATCGAATAAGTTTTCTAAAGACTAACATCATATTTAAATATACATATCGTATATGCTTAGAACATATTTATAATCCTCCAATACTAAATACCACTATGCAGTCCCAATCTATTAAATCTTATTTCATTTCAATATAGAGTTAAGATCTTTATTAGATTTATTTATCTTTTATTTTTGTCATCTTATTTGGTCATTTATTTAACTCCTTAGTAGACATTTTTCATCATTTTATGTTTTAAAAAGTTTGTCAAACAATCATAGTTCCAACTTGTTTTTTTTTAAAAAAGATAAGTCATCCAAATAATTTTAAGACACAGCTCCATAAAATTAATTCTTCATCTTCATGCTATTAATGCAAATCTCATCAAATACATGGGACTTAAAATATTTAAATTAAACATCATATTTGTGCTATTCTCCAATGTACGATTTCAAAAAATCAATTCATAATAATGAATGAAAACTTATGAATTTATTAAAAGATTTAAGTTATGAATTTGATAAAATTGTATTATATTATAGATGAATTATTTTATGGATTTAGATTAAAAAATTTGATGAATTTTTTGGAATTTTGTAAAATAGGACAATATTGTTGACATTTTAAAACATCAAGATCAAATCATCACTTTAAATTAAAATAAAGAACTAAATCGACAAAAAAAAAGATAAATAACTAAAACTTTAACTAAAATTAAATAAACAATACAAATGCTATTTAAGATCTGTTATAATAGAACAAAAAATATCTCATATATAATGGAACCTTCAGTTTTATTTTTTATAATCATGTTGGAATTGTTATTCGCTTTCCTTCAATAGTTAATCAAAACCTTGATACATACCCTTAACCAGACATTTGTGGTATCAGAGTCTTGTCTAAATCGTAACTGTTTTCGAAGTACCTTTAGCTACCAAAGTGTAGAGGTAGAAGAATATTCTATCCTACT
>PGWS01002094.1:0-10123 GCA_002896235.1 Cicer reticulatum | reverse complement strand
GGCTTCTTTTTCTTCTGAGCAATTTCTTTCATAGATCTGCCAAAAGCTTCTCTGATGGTGGTTCCTTCCTTTTTCTTAGATACTTCTTGATTCAGTGCGGTTGCTTGCCCTTGTCCTTGGCAGGATCTTATGCGTAGGAATAGAAATTCTCTAGACACAGTAGGTGGCGGTGTAGGAGTACACTTGTTGAAGATGATGGAAGGTGAAGGAGTATGGGCTTGGTCTGTTTCACTCGAGCATGGTTGCAAATAGAAGAGATGAGTGAAGATAGAGTTCAGATTTAATGCAGATATCAGTTGCAGAGACAGAGGAAGAAGATGAAGCAGAGAAAGAAATATAGAAACCTGGACTTAAACAAGTGAAGAAATCGATTTAGACCTGTTCCTTTTTTAAACCTTGAACAAGTAAATCGACTTGCTCATCGACTATGTTACCGTTTCTGGAAAATCATCAATCGATTTGGTAATAATGACCCTCAACGGCTAGTGAGAAAATAGTCACAACGGTAATATTACCAATCGATGTCCAAATCGATTTCCCGTGTTACTTAATCGATTTCCCAAATCGATTGTCTTTAATGTTAAATGCTGCATTAGTCGATATCCCAATCGACGCTCGGATATTAAGAAAACTTTCCTGAAATATTGAAATCCTGGGCTAAACCAATCGATTCCACAATCGATTCTTTAAACAAACAAAGAACAAACTCGAAATCGATTAATCAATCGATTTAAAAAAAAACTTCTGATTAACTGCCATTGACTCTTTTCCTGTGTCATCAATACAACTTGGTGACCAAACTTTCTTCAGTTAACTTCATTTAATGTTAAAGACAAGATTCTCATACTTGTCTCATTTCACGTGTCTTGAGCATCCACTTTCAATATCATCTTGCTTGGGTGGATGTCAAGTACACCTGCAAAAAAATAATTTAATTTTTGGATCTAGGTCCCGATTCAGATTGGGTCCTGGGGGGTCAGTCTTAAACACAGATTCTTTTGCTATCCAAACTTGCTTCCATCCTTTATTGGCTAATTTTTTAAAATTGCAATTTGACACAAAATGTCCCTTTCTGCAACAGAAATGACATCTGCCATCAAAGGATGAATGTTTATTTGGTTTAGTAAAGATGTCATACATACTCTTAGCAATAGAAGATTTTTGACCATGTTTGACATTTCTGGTTTGCATATAACCAATACAAGATCTGTTTTTATTTTTTCTTTTGACATGCATATTTGGTGTATATCCTAAACCAGATTTTTCAATGAACATGTCTTGATTGCTAAGTATGACATTTAGCTTATCTTTACTATTTGCAAAATTTAATAAATCAGATTTTAATGATGCAACAGTATTTTCAAGTTCAATGCACTTTGCAGATTTTTCTTGTGAATCCTTTTTCAGTTGTTCACATAAATTTTCAATTTCTTTATGCTCAACATTCATTTTGTTCAAGTATTTTCTTTGTGCTTAACAACTGTTTTATGGATTTCACATAGTCATCATGCAGTTCATTTAAAGCTTCTTGTAATTCATCATATGTTGGATTAAATTGCGAACTAACCTCACTGTCAGATTCTGAATTAGTGTGAGCCATGAGACATAAATTCACTTCTTCTTCATCCGAAGAGGCAGAGGACTCATCATTATCGTTGTCACTCCATGCAATATATGCTCTTTGGCTTTGTGAGCTCTATTCTTGTTCTGCAGTTTGTAGCATTCCGACTTTATGTGACCAATCTTACCACATTCATAGCATGTAACTGTCTTGATGTCACTAGTCTTAGAGCTGGATGGTTTTCTGAATTTGTTATCTTTCTTCTTCAGAAACTTCTTAAATTTCTTGACAAAGTGATTCGATTTCAGTCTCTTCATTTTCACTGCTGGATCCATCTGAGTAGCTATCGGATTCAGGTTTAGATTGCTGGGTTTGTATTTTCAAGCATAATCCTTTCTTTTTCCTACTTTCCATTTCTGATTCGTCCAGCCGATGTAATTCCATTTCATGTTCTCTTAGTTTACCAAACAAAGTTGCAGTCGTCATCTTTGCTAGATCTTTAGATTCTGCTATGGCTGTTATCTTTGGCTGCCATTCTCTGGTTAGACATCTCATTATTTTTCCAATCTGCTGTTCGTTATCCACTAGCTTTCCCAATGCATGAAGATTATTAACACATGTGTGTGAATCTGGTTTTGCAAATCACTGATTGACTCTTCTTTCTTCATGCTAAATAATCATATTCGTGCATGAGCGTATTCACGCGAGCTCTCTTAACATCAGTAGTTCCTTCGTGCGTTTCTTAAGGATGTCCCACATCTCTTTTGCTGACTTGCAATTGGACACTCTAAAAAATTCTTCTGCACAAAGAGCAGATGTTATAATGTTCTTAGCCTTTGCATTATAACTTACCTTTTTCTTGTCATCATCTGACCAGTCGGCTCTAGGCTTGAGAATCATTGAGTCATTCGTTCCTGCAAATCTTGGGAATATATGGACCGTTTTCAACAGCGTCAAGGATGTCTATGCCACTGGCTTCCAAGAAGATTAGCATCCGGTGCTTCCAGTACATATAAGTTGTTCCGTGAAAGCTGGAGGTCTTGCTAACGATGCGCCTTCTCCCAGAAATCGTTTGAGGCCATCCTTTTATGAGTGTTACCTCTCGAAAAAGTCAAGCTCTGATACCAATTGTTGGTATCTTTTGGCCTCGTAATAAGCGGAATATATCAGAATGTATCAGTTCTTTATGAAATTAAATCAATTTCATACACACAGGCGGAAATTAAATTGTGGCATACAAGATTAGCAAGTTTTATTAGATTGATATGAGATTAATCAAGATGCATACAAGTCAAATTATCCGATTTAAACAATATTACTTATTACAGAATATGTTTAACATGCATCCAATTTTTAATCACATATACAGATATATCAAAATAGTAAATCAAAGGAGATAAGGGTTAGAGAAGATTGCACCAAGGATTTATACTGGTTCAGTTGTCCACTTGACAACCTACATCCAGTCCTGCAAATCCAAACGGATTTCAGATTTTCTTCTTCAATAGAAAGAATCAATTACAGATTGTCCAGTTTCCTCCCCGAAACCTATCTATCTTAATGATCTCTTTCCTATTGATCACCCTCTGATCCTTGTAGATACTCGTCAATCTAACACAGAATCACAGTGCAACTCTTTCTTGTTGAGCACTCTCACCCAAGAAAGTAGCCACCAGTTTCTAGCTGGTTTTCTATCAACCCTTTGATCCTTGTAGACAATCGGCAGCCTAACACAAAATCAAAGTACGACTCTTTCTTGTTAAGACCTCTCACCCAAGAAAGTAGCCACCAGTTTCTAGCTAGCTTTCTATCAACCCTTTGATCCTTGTAGACAATCGGCATCCTAACACAAAATCAAAGTACGAATCTTTCTTGTTGAGACCTCTCACCCAAGAAAGTAGCCACCAGTTTCTAGCTGGGTTTTTAACGTTCGTTTCGTTTCAAAGTATTGTTACAGAATGAATAAAAGAAGTACAAAACAAAAGTCTTCAATCTTGATCAAAGTCTTCTCACGAATCTGGATATTCAATGATTGTTCATGAGGACAATGTCTTTTCTCTCAAGATTACTTTTTCTTTTCTTTCTCCCAATGAATATGGATGATCCTTTTTTCTTGATCTGAAAAAGCAGTATCAGATTTGTTAACAAAGTGTATTTTGATCTGTAATCAAAGTTATCTTGAGTTCTTAGAAAAGTGAAACGTTATGATCAAAGTTCTTCTCAGAAAAAGATTGAAAGACAGTTAAAACAGCTTTACTATTTTCAGTTTATATAGTTTATATAGTTTATAGTTTCTATAGTTTCTGAAAAACAACTGCTAAATCGATTTCCCAATCGATGTATTAAAGTTAAAACACATGCTTAATCGATTTGCCAATCGATTTCGCGAGTCTTGTTTTTCTTTAATCTTGAAACTATATAAGCTAATCGATTTACCAATCGATTCTTTTAAAACCACTTTCAGTAAAACATGTTCAGACTTGTTGGAATCGATTGCCTAATCGATTGCTGGAAAACTGTTTCAATAAAAGTAATTTCAATCGATTACTCAATCGATGTTCCAAGTTTCAGAGTCAATGTACAAAAACACAGAGTCGATTTGGTCACAATCTCAGAGTTCACTGTGTTTTCAAAAAGTTTATTTCAATCGATTTGCCAATCGATTGTGTTCAAAACAGTGGCTCAGTTTTTTTTGATGTCAATCGATTTGATTTAAAACAGTGACTCAGTTATTTGATGTCAATCGACTTGTCAATCGCTTTGGTAGCATGTTCCTGAAAAGTTCTTACCTGGTGTTTAGTTCAATCGATTTCCCAATCGATTGCAACCAACTTTATCAGAATTGAAAATTTCAACAATAGATTGTCCAATCGATTGTATTTGTCACAGGTGAGGTCATTTTTCAAATGATACTTTGTCAATCGATTTGCCAATCGATTCCCTCAGCACTGGAGTGCCACTGTGACTTATCCAATCGATTTACCAATCGATGTGTTACCATCAGGTTTAATTTGTGAAATGTTCAATCGATTTCCCAATCGATTACTCTCCAAATCAGAGTGCTACTGACTTGTGCAGTTTTCATTTTTAATTAAGCTAATCGATTGCCTAATCGATTTCACATTTACAAACACTTAAGATTTCCTTACACCCTTGTTATGAAATCGATTTACATAGTCAGAATTCAACTTTTGTTGATTTCTTGTGTTCCAAGCAATTTGATCCAAGTGTGTAGGATTGGATTATGGTTCCTGAAATCTTGCTCAATTAAACTGTTAGATTTATCATATGATGTATGAATATTGTATGTTGTTAATTATGTCAAAATTAGGATTCAAAGGACTAAAGTCCAACAATCTCCCCCTTTTTGGCATAATTGACAATCATACAATCTCCCCCATTTTCGTCCTCCCTAGGCTTATTCTAGTACAATTAGGGTTTTTAAAACCAATCTTGGGCAACCAATAGGTGTGTTGTGTCATTGGATTAACATTTGGTATTTTTGTCCTCCCTAGGCTTATTCTAGTCCAATTAGGGTTTTTAACCAATCTTGTGTATCCAATAGGTGTGTTTGTGTCATTGGATGAACATTTAGTCATTTTCGTCCACCCTAGGCTTATTCTTGTCCAATTAGGTTTTTTAACCAATCTTGTGCATCCAATAAGTTCATTTGTGTCATTGGATGAACATTTAGGTCATTTTCGTCCTCCCTAGGCTTATTCTTGTCCAATTAGGGTTTTTAACCAATCTTGTGCATCCAATAAGTTCATTTGTGTCATTGGATGAACATTTAGGTCATTTTCGTCCTCCCTAGGCTTATTCTTGTCCAATTAGGGTTTTTAACCAATCTTGTGCATCCAATAAGTTCATTTGTGTCATTGGATGAACATTTAGGTCATTTTCGTCCTCCCTAGGCTTATTCTTGTCCAATTAGGGTTTTTAACCAATCTTGTGCATCCAATAAGTTCATTTGTGTCATTGGATGAACATTTAGGTCATTTTCGTCCTCCCTAGACTTATTCTTGTCTAGTCCTAGGGTTTTTAACCAATCTTGTGCATCCAATAAGTTCATTTGTGTCATTGGATGAACATTTAGGTCATTTTCGTCCTCCCTAGGCTTATTCTTGTCCAATTAGGGTTTTTAACCAATCTTGTGCATCCAATAGGTGTGTTTGTGTCATTGGATGAACATTTAGGTCATTTTCGTCCTCCCTAGGCTTATTCTTGTCCATTAGGGTTTTTAACCAATCTTGTGCATCCAATAAGTTCATTTGTGTGTGTCATTGGATGAACATTTAGGTCATTTTCGTCCTCCCTAGGCTTATTCTTGTCCAATTAGGGTTTTTAACCAATCTTGTGCATCCAATAAGTGTGTTTGTGTCATTGGATGAACATTTAGGTCATTTTCGTCCTCCCTAGGCTTATTCTTGTCCAATTAGGGTTTTTAACCAATCTTGTGCATCCAATACGTTCATTTGTGTCATTGGATGAACATTTAGGTCATTTTCGTCCTCCTAGGCTTATTCTTGTCCAATTAAGGTTTTTAACCAAATCTTGTGCATTTTTAACCAATCTTGTGCATCCAATAAGTTCATTTGTGTCATTGGATGAACATTTAGGTCATTTTCGTCCTCCCTAGGCTTATTCTTGTCCAATTAGGGTTTTTTAACCAATCTTGTGCATCCAATAAGTTCATGTGTTTGTGTCATTGGATGAACATTTAGGTCATTTTCGTCCTCCTCCCTAGGCTTATTCTTGTCCAATTAGGTTTTTTAACCAATCTTGTGCATCCAATAAGTTCATTTGTGTCATTGGATGAACATTTAGGTCATTTTCGTCCTCCCTAGGCTTATTCTTGTCCAATTAGGGTTTTTAACCAATCTTGTGCATCCAATAAGTTCATTTGTGTCATTGGATGAACATTTAGGTCATTTTCGTCCTCCCTAGGCTTATTCTTGTCCAATTAGGGTTTTTAACCAATCTTGTGCATCCAATAAGTTCATTGTGTGTCATTGGATGAACATTTAGGTCATTTTCGTCCTCCCTAGGCTTATTCTTGTCCAATTAGGGTTTTTAACCAATCTTGTGCATCCAATAAGTTCATTTGTGTCATTGGATGAACATTTAGGTCATTTTCGTCCTCCCTAGGCTTATTCTTGTCCAATTAGGGTTTTTAACCAATCTTGTGCATCCAATAAGTTCATTTGTGTCATTGGATGAACATTTAGGTCATTTTCGTCCTCCCTAGGCTTATTCTTGTCCAATTAGGGTTTTAACCAATCTTGTGCATCCAATAAGTTCATTTGTGTCATTGGATGAACATTTAGGTCATTTTCGTCCTCCCTAGGCTTATTCTTGTCCAATTAGGGTTTTTAACCAATCTTGTGCATCCAATAAGTTCATTTGTGTCATTGGATGAACATTTAGGTCATTTTCGTCCTCCCTAGGCTATATTCTTGTCCAATTTCAGGTGTTTTAACCAATCTTGTGCATCCAATAAGTTCATTTTGTGTCATTGGATGAACATTTAGGTCATTTTCGTCCTCCCTAGGCTTATTCTTGTCCAATTAGGTTTTTTAACCAATCTTGTGCATCCAATAAGTTCATTTGTGTCATTGGATGAACATTTAGGTCATTTTCGTCCTCCCTAGGCTTATTCTTGTCCAATTAGGGTTTTTTAAACCAATCTTGTGCATCCAATAAGTCATTTGTGTCATTGGATGAACATTTAGGTCATTTTCGTCCTCCCTAGGCTTATTCTTGTCCAATTAGGGTTTTTAACCAATCTTGTGCATCCAATAAGTGTGTTTTGTGTCATTGGATGAACATTTAGGTCATTTTCGTCCTCCCTAGGCTTATTCTTGTCCAATTAGGGTTTTTAACCAATCTTGTGCATCCAATAAGTTCATTTGTGTCATTGGATGAACATTTAGGTCATTTTCGTCCTCCCTAGGCTTATTCTTGTCCAATTAGGGTTTTTAACCAATCTTGTGCATCCAATAAGTGTGTTTGTGTCATTGGATGAACATTTAGGTCATTTTCGTCCTCCCTAGGCTTTTCTTCTTATTTTTTCTTGTCCAATTTGTGCATCCAGTTCATTTTGTATTGGATGAACATTTAGGTCATTTTCGTGCATCCAATATTCTTGTCCAATTAGGGTTTTTAACCAATCTTGTGCATCCATAAGTTGGTTTGTGTCATTGGATGAACATTTAGTCATTTTCGTCCTCCCTAGGCTTATTCTTGTCCAATTAGGTTTTTTAACCCAATCTTGTGCATCCAATAAGTTCATTTGTGTCATTGGATGAACATTTAGGTCATTTTCGTCCTCCCTAGGCTTATTCTTGTCCAATTAGGGTTTTTAACCAATCTTGTGCATCCAATAAGTTCATTTGTGTCATTGGATGAACATTTAGGTCATTTTCGTCCTCCCTAGGCTTATTCTTGTCCAATTAGGGTTTTTAACCAATAAGTCTTGTGCATCCAATAAGTTCATTTGTGTCTTGTGCATCCAATAAGTTCATTTGGATTGACATTTTAGGTCATTTTCGTCCTCCCTAGGCTTATTCTTGTCCAATTAGGGTTTTTAACCAATCTTGTGCATCCAATAGGTGTGTTTGTGTCATTGGATGAACATTTAGGTCATTTAGGTCATTTTCGTCCTCCCTAGGCTTATTCTTGTCCAATTAGGGTTTTAACCAATCTTGTGCATCCAATAAGTTCATTTGTGTCATTGGATGAACATTTAGGTCATTTTCGTCCTCCCTAGGCTTATTCTTGTCCAATTAGGGTTTTTAACCAATCTTGTGCATCCAATAAGTTCATTTGTGTGTCATTGGATGAACATTTAGGTCATTTTCGTCCTCCCTAGGCTTATTCTTGTCCAATTAGGGTTTTTAACCAATCTTGTGCATCCAATAAGTTCATTTGTGTAATTGGATGAACATTTAGGTCATTTTCGTCCTCCCTAGGCTTATTCTTGTCCAATTAGGGTTTTTAACCAATCTTGTGCATCCAATAAGTTCATTTGTGTCATTGGATGAACATTTAGGTCATTTTCGTCCTCCCTAGGCTTATTCTTGTCCAATTAGGGTTTTTAACCAATCTTGTGCATCCAATAAGTTCATTTGTGTCATTGGATGAACATTTAGGTCATTTTCGTCCTCCCTAGGCTTATTCTTGTCCAATTAGGGTTTTTAACCAATCTTGTGCATCCAATAAGTTCATTTGTGTCATTGGATGAACATTTAGGTCATTTTCGTCCTCCCTAGGCTTATTCTTGTCCAATTAGGGTTTTTAACCATCCAATCTTGTGCATCCAATAAGTTCATTTGTGTCATTGGATGAACATTTAGGTCATTTTCGTCCTCCCTAGGCTTATTCTTGTCCAATTAGGGTTTTTAACCAATCTTGTGCATCCAATAAGTTCATTTGTGTCATTGGATGAACATTTAGGTCATTTTCGTCCTCCCTAGGCTTATTCTTGTCCAATTAGGGTTTTTAACCAATCTTGTGCATCCAATAAGTTCATTTGTGTCATTGGATGAACATTTAGGTCATTTTCGTCCTCCCTAGGCTTATTCTTGTCCAATTAGGGTTTTTAACCAATCTTGTGCATCCAATAAGTTCATTTGTGTCATTGGATGAACATTTAGGTCATTTTCGTCCTCCCTAGGCTTATTCTTGTCCAATTAGGGTTTTTAACCAAATCTTGTGCATCCAATAAGTTCATTTGTGTCATTGGATGAACATTTAGGTCATTTTCGTCCTCCCTAGGCTTATTCTTGTCCAATTAGGGTTTTTAACCAATCTTGTGCATCCAATAAGTTCATTTGTGTCATTGGATGAACATTTAGGTCATTTTCGTCCTCCCTAGGCTTATTCTTGTCCAATTAGGGTTTTTAACCAATCTTGTGCATCCAATAAGTTCATTTGTGTCATTGGATGAACATTTAGTCATTTTCGTCCTCCCTAGGCTTATTCTTGTCCAAATAAGGTTTTTAACCAATCTTGTGCATCCAATAAGTTCATTTGTGTCATTGGATGAACATACATTTAGGTCTCCCTGACTTAGGCTCAATCGATGGGCAACGATTTCGTAAATGATTTTTCGAAAACTGATTACAAAATCGATTGGCTAATCGATTTTTTCCATTTGGCCAAGTCCTGTTTACCATCCAATCGATTGGGAAATCGATTTCCCTGATCACTTTCCAAAATTCATGAATTAACTCAAGTCATTCCTACTCAAGTTATAACTTAACACTTAGCAATTACTACTCGATCTCACGGCAAATTTGGTCTCAAAATTAGTTTCTACAAACCATCACACTTACACACAATAATCAACACATAACACTTAGCACTTTCAACGCAATTATCACAACGACTCAAATTCAAATCACTCGATCATAAACTTAAATCAAACACGACTCGCGTGCCAAGCACCCTATGCAATGCGTATATCCAATGCATGGACTCGGATTCCAAACCAAAACCCTCCTCGAAGGCGTAAATCATAATCGTACCGCCTATCGCAGGCCAAGTACCGATTACCAAGGT
>PGWS01002090.1:0-10681 GCA_002896235.1 Cicer reticulatum | reverse complement strand
AAAATGTAGTTTTGAGTAAAAATCTTATTTTGTGCTTAGAGTATATTTAAACGATGTTGATGGTTTCCTAGAGGTAGTTAAACTTTAGAATAAATTTATTTAAAGTCTTGGAAATATTTTTTATACTCAGATTTGTCAACTGAGACTTTGTCGTCTACTTTGAGAGTTGTTGGAGAGCCGATTATCGTCATATATTTTTATAATGCTATTATTTTTATTTTATTGTTTTCTATATTAAAGTATTTATTGAAAAATCCTTTGAATTTTATCTCAATTTCGTCAATTATTTAATTTAACGGTCGTTGTTATATAATATGTTATTAATTTGATTTACGTATGACTTAAAGTATTTAAATCTTGAATTGTTATACGATTGAGTATGTTTTTTTTATGAATTACGATGAAATGATTTTAAACGCGTGTTTTGGGAAATCGGTGTCGTTAACTGCGTTAGGTGCACCTAATTACCTCGTTGTGATTAGGGAGAGTTATCCGTTAGATGGAGCCGCCCCTATGAGAAATATGGTCCATAGGAAGAAAGGGCTATTAACGAGATGTAAGCTCCCTAATTGATACGTAATGATGCGTTGCAGAAGTTGAGAGGAGAGGGTCATCCGTTAGATGGAGCCGCCCCTAAGGGAGAGGCCACCCTTAAGAGGAAAGGGCTATCAATGAGATAAAACCGCCTCTTGGTTCTAAAAATTTGTATTGTTACTTGTTTGATTTTTATAATGATTTTAAGATTGTTCATTTTGATTTCGTTTCGTTATTCACTAGATTTTTAATATTTATGTCAAGCGATTAAACAGTTATTCGTGTCTTTTGTGTTTCCCTTCTAATTGATGGTTGTTGTCTCCTCACTAAGTCCTTGTGACTTACCCCTCTATGTTGCTTATTTTTTTCAGATTCGCAAGCAGCTGAGTAGAAATCTATTATTTGATTCAAGTCTCAACATACTTCTTTTTTTTGGTAGGCCTCTTTGATCGAGGACCATTTTTGTAACATTTGTTGAGTCTATGTAATTGCAACTATTTTGGTATCTAGAAAGTCTATTTAGTTTTTTTTTTTTTTGAAGTGTATTAAGTAATTTGATTATGTTATTTGAATTATGACTGGATTGAAAGCTGAACAGAGATTTTTACAAAATTTGGGAATATTGAAGTTACAGAGGACCAGTAGCTTATCACTTGACACTTCCACCAGATCTATTTTGGTGCAAAAATCCCTCTGTAACTTCAACATTCCCAAATTTTGTAAAAATCCATGTTCAGCTTTCAATTCAGTCATAATTCAAATAACATAATCGAATTGCTTAATACACTTTCCAAAAAAAAAAAACTAAATAGACTTTCTAGACTCCAAAATAGCTGCAATTACATAGACTCAACAAATGTTACAAAAATGGTCCTCGATCAAAGAGGCCTACCAAAAAAAAGAAGTATGCTGAGACTTGAATCAAATAATAGATTCCTACTCAGCTGCTTGCGAATCTGAAAAAAAATAAGCAACATAAAGGGGTAAGTCACAAGGACTTAGTGAGGAGACAACAACCACTATCAATTAGAAGGGAAACACAAAAGACACGAATAACTGTTTAATCGCTTGACAGAAATATTAAAAATCCAGTGAATAACGAAACGAAATCAAAATGAACAACCTTAAAATCATTATAAAAATCAAACAAGTAACAATACAAATTTTTAGAAGCAAGAGGCGGCTTTATCTCATTGATAGCCCTTTCCTCATTGGGTGGCATTTCTCTTAAGGGCGGCTCATCTAACGGATGGGCCCTCTCCTCTTCAATCCCACGGCAACGGCATCACACCTATTCAATTAGGAGCTTACCATTCACGTTGATAGCCCTCTCCTCCTTACGGATGACATTCTCATAGGAGCAGCTCCATCTTAACGGGTAACTCTTCTTAATCAACATTGAGGTAACTAGGCTGCACCCTAGCAGCATAACGATTTAATAACATTATCACGATTTCCCAAACGCGCATTAAAATCATTTCATCGTAAATCATGAAAAAAAAACATATTCATCGATACAATTCAAGATTTAAATACTATTAACTCATACGTAAATCAAATTAATACATATTATATTAAATTAATAATTGACGAAAATCGAGGATAAAATTCAAAGGTTGTGTTCCCAATTTTTCAATAAATACTTTAATATAGAACACAAACATTATAATATAATAATAAAATAGCATATAAAATATATGACGATGATCGTCGTCAACTCACAGTTATGGAGAATCGTCTAAGTTTGCTCTCCAACAACTCTCAGAGTAGCCGGCAAAGTCTCAGTTGACAAATCTGAGTATTAAAAAACCATTTCCAAGCTTTTAGAAAAATCTATTCTAAAGTTTAGCTAACTCTAGGAAACCATGAAAATCATTTAAAATATACTCCAAGCACAAAATAATATTTTTACTCAAATCTACATTATCTATGAATTCATACTAGGTTAGAGTTTGTGCATTTACCTCAATGAGTCTCAATAAACCACTCTCAAGAGATGGGTACCCTTTTCCTTCCTTAGAACACAAACCCTAACCCAAAAATTTCAACCAAAAGAATTTGTAGGAGTTTGAGAAATTAAGTTTGTCGGGATGTTAAATCTCTTTTAAGGATTGAGGGTTTGAGTAATAGAATGAGAAGAAGCAATGAGAAGGGAAGGAAAAGAAAGAAAGAAAAAAAACAACAAAAAAAAGATGGAGGAGGGGGAGGGGGAATGCTTCCTGCCGAGAGGAAGAGAGAGAGAGGAAATGGGAAAAATGAATTTGAAAAAGAATGAGATGAGGTGGCAAAGGTTTTGTTTAATTATATATTATATTATTATATATATATTATATTATTATTATTATTATTATTATTATATATTATTATTTATTATTATTATATATTTTTTACATGGGCGTAACAGGAAGCTTCAAACCAATAATATCAGAGACTCAAAATATTTAAACTTGAATTTGCTTCAAGGAGAGAGAGACATGCTTCAAGGAGAGAAAGGCAAGGCCAGTACATCTGGGACAAAGATGGGGCCAGTGTATCTGGGATAAATTGCCAAGTTGTATGCATGTGGTCGAAAGAAAAAAACTTAAAACAGATCTGAAACCAGGAAGGAAAACTTAAAACAGATCTGAAAATATTATGCCAGAAAGCGGACAGACGCGCCTGAGCTCGAGGCTATTGGTGGCGGCGCGTGAGATAAACACGGTGGATCTTGGAGGCACACGAGCGCGTGTGGAGCAACTTTTGACCTACAAGAAAATCTGGGTTGTGTAGATTGGGAGATTCCACACACAATGGAAGTGGTTGTGTCGGAAAACTTTTCCAACAGTGACGACATGCAGCAACAACAGATGGCAGCAGTAGGAGACGGGACAGCAGCAACGACAGGCAATAGCAAACGGCAACAGCGACAGATCTACTCGCATGAGAGATTTGCAGCGCGTGTGACGGTTTTTGGCGACGCGCATTTGGGCATGACCTGATCTGGAGATGACTGTTGTTCGCAGGAAAATTTGCCAGAAATAGTGGCAGCGGCGGTAGTAACAAATTGAATGGAAATCGAGTGAAATGTGTCGGAATGTTGGAAAAGAGAAACTATGATTATATTCCCTAACTGTTGGGAACTCGGCAGCGGAATCGTTCAAGGAGGATCGAAATAGGCTCTAGATACCATGTTGAAGTTGTGGGTTTTAAGGAGAAAAAGGAGAGAGAAATATAAAGGGTTTGAATATTATTGATAATAGCTTAATGCTAATTTATTACAAAAGTACTCAATACTAATCTCATATTATATAAGAGAAACATAGACTCATATCCTAATCAGAAATAATCATAATAATAATGAGAGATATCTAAGATATCTCTGTGATATAAATGATCTAATAATAACCAAGATACTCTAATATAATATAAAAGATTTATATCAGATATTTTAATGATCGGACAGTTTCATTCACAACCTTACTTGCAAAACAATTACCATTCCATTCACACAAAATAAACTTACACACACACACACAGAAAGAGAGATAGTAACATAGGAGTAGAGACGAGAGACGCATATCAGTTGTGAACAAAACGTGTAATGAAAATACCTTCTCACTTCAGGTGATCCTTCTCAAGAGTCGGCTAGATTACTTTCTCTTTATTTTTCTTTTGCATCAAAAAAGTCACTGAAAGGATTTTAAAGCTGATAACTGCCTCTTGTTGCATCAAAATCAAATTAAACCATAGGAAACAGAACAAAGCTTCCATTTCCCGAATATATCTAACCCAATACAAACAAAAAAGTATTAGTTTGACCAAAACATCAGCAAATAAAAATGGATGCTACATATTTAAGGAATGTGCAGCTCCAACAGCAATAGAATTTGCGCGCCGTAGATCATGGCAAAATTTTGCATTTTGTAACTTCATACTCATGGAGTAAGGATGCAACAACAATTTATTATCTTGTATTTATCATCATCATAATCAAAATCTTGTACATGGAAGCTTTCAATTCATACATAACATAAAAATCTTGTGCTATTTTGCTTGTTGGACCCATCTGCTTTCATTTCCATTCATCAAGCTCATTGGGAAAACTCAGATTTGTAAATTTTTTGCAGAGTAGGAACAACTCTATAACAGTTTCTAATGCAATGGAATAGAAAAATGTAATTCTTTTTGTGTCGTAAAACCCAGGGAAAATAACATCAACATTCACTTTTCTATTCAATGTAGTGCTATTACTCAACAAACAACACAATGTCCTATGTGAAAATAACAGATAGAACAAGGCCCTCACTGATTTAAGGAGAGCAAACATCTCAACTACCAAACCAATTTGATAAACAAGTAGAATCTCATTCACCAACAAACAAATGGTTCAGTTATAGTCACATCTGAAAATAATTATTCTTCCAAAATGAGAGGCCAAACCAAAAAATATGTGACACCAACATTAGTGATTGAACTTTGAGCTTTTTGTGCTGATTTAGTGCCATAAATTTAAATTCAGCATATCCATAATTTCTGCAGCTCTTTTCTAAAACCTTTATAACCATAGTGTTTACTACTCTTCCCTTTTGATCATATGATAAATAGGGACTAACTGGAAGATAGAACTAATGATCAGTCACCCCATCAATACTACGAAACTAAATGGGGAACCTGTAAATCACTCCAAAAGCAGAAATTTAGTACTTTTTCCTACACAACATGTTATGAAATTATACTGAGTATTACATTGCGTGAAATTTATACTTAAGTGTACACAAACCTTTGAAACCTTAGGAGCAGTTCCTAGTGTTTCCTATTTAAGTAAATAACTCCTGTGCAATCATTTTCCATTCAGGTCATCAAGGCTCAATACCACACATCTCATTGTGCTGCAAACATTTAACACACATAGAGAAAATGGACCATCTGAAAGTCTTATTTTGGCTTTAACACATAGAGAAAATGCAAACATTTAATCATCAGAGAATTACATGTCTCAAGCACAGCATGAATGTGCAGTTGCACATTAGTAGCCTCAAACTATCCATATACCTTAAGAGTTGATGAAATTTACAAGTTTATCAACTGCACTTTAGTAGCCCAAGAAGTTTGGCAATGGTACATCATTATGCCGCCACCTCAACAAATATTTTGAAGTCATCTTATTATAAATGCAGCTACCAATTTTGAAGTTCAGTTATCTCTTAGTGTTCTGCTTATTCTTTGTAGTTTAATCCTTGTCAGTCACTGATGATAAAATGGTGCCTATTTCTTGAATTATATCTACCAAAGGAGATGAAATCACATGATTTATCATCATAATCCACCAATTGCCGTAGTTGTACTGCACTTTCTTAAGCCTCAACACTTTCTACTTTCCTCAACTTACATTGAAAAGGATTTTTTTTTTTTTTTTGCTTTGGTAGTTTATCATTTTACCATACAGAGAAATATATCTCTTTGCTTTCACCATGATCAACTTATTATGTACTGCTCAATCTGTAATACACAACTTGGATTATGAAGGTTAGGGCATATAACTAATTTTGCATAGCAGGTAAATTGAGTTCATTACTTTCTAATTTCCAAACACAAGAAGAAGGAAAATGCAAAATCATTACAATTATGTCAAACCAAAAAAAATTGCAGAACTAAGGGACACCAAATAAGCCAACATCATTAAAGCAAGCAATACTACAGTTCAAATGAATAAATCAGTGTGCCCCAAAAATCAAAGGGCTCTCTGTATCCTTTTTATTTAATGACTCAAACATACCATCCTATAATTTATATAATGAATGTATTAGATATTTAAGGATCATTGAGGCTGAATTTAACCAAACCAGTCATGCATTAGATGAATACATACACAATTACACATTGCAAAAACTTAGGTTCAAAGCCAAATGGGATGTCAGATGGCTCATACCCCCATAATTTCCATATGCAATACTATTGAGTTTGAGGGTCATTGAAGCTGAATTAACCATTTCCAAGAAGTTAACATAATGAAACAACAATCGGACTTACAGTGTGCATAGGTTGCATTTCACAATCCCAATATTTGCAGTGTGAACAAGTAATTCACATTGCAATAGCATCTAAGTTCAATGCAATCAATAACTCAATCATTTCAAAGTGACATAATGAGTTAGTAGTTTAGACTTAAGAGTCATTGAGGCAGAAAGCATTTAACCATCTCATATACAAATTTTGAAGAAAATATTCCCACAATTCAATAATGTCTAGGTCTTATTGACTCATCAAAGCTTCAAACATATCATTGCACGATTTCGTTGCCATAGCTATTGAACGTTCAAGGGGCATTTAACTATCCTTGAATTTACAAAGTCGCAGCAATTCAACTAAAAGGTCATGAAGATTGCGTTTAACATCCCAAATTGTGTTATGGAACATAGATTTCACTATTGTGCCTTTATCGTCACATTTGCAGCAAGAATGAAGGTTCTTGAATAGAAAATGAGTAATCCGCATCAAGCACGAATAAAAGCATGGACACAAATCTATCGATTAACTAGTCAAGAGTTGACTTAAGGGCCACCGGTTTGCATGTTGAACCATCTCAGCAATAATATAAGTCTAAATAGCAATTCGAACTTAGGGTCAACCAAGGCTGCATTTAACCGTCACATTATTTGCATAAGCATCTAGTTTTAGGGTCATCGATGGCTCAAACATTCATCCCACAATTTACATAGTCAATAGTGACTTAAAGGTCCGATGCAACATTTAACCATCTCTATATTTCCAAGTTTGGCATAACAATAGACTTAAGGGTCACCGATGTTACTTTATATGTCACAGATTTGCAGTATGAATAAAGAATATCACAATTGCAATAGCATCTAGTTTGCAGGGTCCATCATTGCTCAAAGATACCATCTCAGCAAATTCACATAATGAATAGCAATTAGACTTAAGGGACATCGAGGGACATGGAGAGTTTACATTTCCACCTTGCCAATACCATCTAGTTCCAAAGTAACATATGATCCCAAATTAACACCATTAATACCTACATTGTGGTGTGGTAAGAATTGTGTTTATTCAAAAGCTTTCGGGTCAAATGATTGCATTTCGGGTCACCAAAGAACAAAAAGACCATCTCAAAGGGTCATAATTAGGGTTTTTGGCTCATAATTAACACCCATATTTTCAAAATTCGAAAAATATTCAAATCTTGGAATCGAATTTATCCATCACATTTCAGGATGAAACGAAAAAATCAATGGCATAAATCTAGTTTCAGATTCATCAATGGTTCATATATACCATTTCAAAATTCACATAATGAATAGCAATGGATCAAAGTTTCTTCATCCATCCCAGTTTCACACATTTTTGCAATTTTGCAATTGCAAGATTTGCCATTTCGGGTCATCAAAGAACAAAATATACATCCAAAGATTATAATAGAAACTCATAATAAATTGTACGTAAGTCTTTGCATCCAGTTGCAAATGAGGAATAGAAGAGTTCAATTTCAGTTTCCTAAAGAATCATCAGAAATAGATATCCATACAAGCGGCCATGGAACAAAGTATCAATCTTGAAATCAGATTTAAGGGTTTTCCAGGCTCAAAATCAAAACCCCTTCAAATATGAAAAGATCCAATCTCACAGTTGATATCGAATGCAGCGCCAACCTTTTTAGGGTTTGTATACCCCGTTAAAAAATCGTTAACATAACGAAGGTTCAATGAAACTGAACAAAGAAAAATCGATTTACGGGACGTAGATCTTTCTTCAAAATATTTCTGTGTATGTTCCGCAATTCGTGTTTCATCGATTGGGAAGAAAAACATAAGGGAACTTGGTAAGAAACTAAACGAATCTATCGTAACAAACACGCAGTATTGCAAACAAGAAACGGACATGCCACAATGAAGAAGTGTGCAATTTTGATCTATATAAAAAGGATTTCATTATTATGTATCCAATTCGGACTTTGGGCCGAGGCCCAATAAGTGCTGAGTCAAGTCTTGAATAATATATTTTTAATTTGATGGTTAAAAATAAATTGAAATTCGCTATTGACCAAAGATAATTACGATAAGTTTGTAAAATGTAATTTACGATTTTAACTCGATATTGCTTGTTAAATTGTTTTTTATTGACTTTATTGTTAAAGATTTTAAAACTATTTTTAAATATATTATTTTTTAAATACTTTTAAAAATAAATAAAATTATTATTTAAAAAAATAATTAAAATTAAAAAAATCATTATAAAAAACCACTTTCTTAAAACTCTTGACAAACGAATTTCAATATTTTTTTTTTTACAAATCATTTATTTAATTTAACCCACATTAGTTGAAACAATTTATTGTCTAAATTATTAGTTTTTTGCTCAATCTATATTATTTTTTCATATATTAGTCTTGGATGAACATTTATAGACTTGACAACATGTTGACATATTACCTAATGCAAAATATTAGATGCCACAATTAATTTTTGCATTATTAAAACACACAATCTATGTAAAAAGTGAAGACATGTTGATTTTTAATGTCGTGTTTAAGGTAGATGTTAAACAAACTATCACATAAGGTTAAATATTCAAAAAGATTATGTTAAATCTCAAAAAATATTTTATACCATATAATTAAAATAGAATTAGGACTTAAAAAACTTAAATAGTTAAAGACAATTTGATACAAAATAACATTTAAATATATTAATAGATAATACCAAATCTTTAACAGTGACAAATCCTACATAAAAACAAGCTTACGATATAAATAGTCAAGATTGAGCCTTTAAATTTTGAATAAATCATATTATTCAGACAAAAACAGATCGGCCTGATAATTATTACTCATGTTAATAACTTTAAAAAATACAAATATATTTTGTATCTTTATATTTTTCATTATCTATGTTTAAACAAATTGATTACTATATTGATGAAATAAATCTTTAAAAAATGATGGAATCGAATTTGAGGACTTCAATTATTTGACGACTCACAAGATGTTTATTGTATTTATTTATTTTTGATACAATCGAAGATTAAGTCTATATTTATGGTATATTTATATTTGCCAATTTATTAAAAAATATATAAAAATAATATGTAATGTAATTGATGATATAACCAATTTAAATATTATTTAATTTATTTGTAAAAATATTTTTATTTTCTTTAAATTATATATTTAAAAAATAGTATATCCTACTCAGTTATGAAAGTTTGAAGATACAAGACGGTATTTATTTATTTTGTTAGTGCAGTGGAATATAAGTTTATATATTATATATATATGATATATTTGATAATTTTATGTAAAAAAAATATAAAAATTAATATGATGTTGATATAGCATTTTAAAGATATTTAATTATTAATTTATTTTCTTAATTTAAAAAACAAAAAATAAGTATTATCCTCGACGCAGGTCAAAAATTTCTATTATTATAGTGTTTCTTAAAAGTTAAAATAAGTTTATTTTATTATTAATTTGTTTATTATTATTGAACTCTAAAATTATTTAAAATTTATTTTTTTAAGAATTGAGGGATTAAAATAAAATAAAATCAATTATTAAATTATACTTCTTATCTAGAATAATATAATCAAATTTTAAAGCCTCATTATTCTGTAATGAAAACAAGTTAAAAATCTATAACCTATTTTCATATTAATTAAGTGTATAATCTAAAAATATCATTAATTTAATGTAATATTTTATTTTTAATTGATCTTAATTAATTAGATTCAAAATTATTAGAATTTGATAGATTAATATAATCAATTTTAACTTTTTTAATATATGTAATTTAATTTGTTTTTGTTTATAATTCATTTAGATTAGATGGAGTATATTTTGAAAATCTATATCACATTGGCCTTTCCCAATTCACAAAAAAGATTAAAAAGTGTAAAAAATTATGTATGCGGCAATAAAGCAGAAATTATTGTCCGCAGAACTGGCAATAAAGCAGATCATATACAAATCAACGTGGTTCGCCTCAATAAGCCCTCATCTGTTATTGTAGATCAGCTCTTGTTTGATTTGGGCTCTGCTCCCTTCTAATCAATTTTTTCTTTAAACAAAATATATATATAAATACATTAAATCAATAGAAATTTTACCTTTTACTTCTTACACTCCTACTCCCATAAATGTGATGAATGACAT
>PGWS01002089.1:0-11067 GCA_002896235.1 Cicer reticulatum | reverse complement strand
GCTAATTATTTTTAAAATAATAGATGAAAACAACATAAAATATTTTACGGTTGTACATAATTAGGACAAATATTATCAGTTTTAACAATTTCCTTTTCCGCCTTGTTCGAAAAAACAATTTCCTTTTGCGCATAAAAAAGCATGCATCACCGCAGTGCCACTTCCGTTTGAACTTGAAAGTGGTCCTTACAAATTTTTATAGAGGAAGAGTAAGTTTTAAAGCTTTCTGAAATTTAGAAATGGACTCTATAAGTAATTTTTTTTTTCTTTTATTAAAGATTATTGGTGATTAGTAATGGTAGAATCGTGTATAATTTTTTTCTTCATGTATTTGTTAGGTCATAGTGGCCTCTCGTGACATTTGAATTTTTTTAGAAAAAGTTAAAAATGTTAGTTTGTTTTACTTTTTTTTATGGATAATTGGTTTTACTTTTTAGTGTATTTGTAGTTTTTTTAGTTGGATTGAAAATATATCATATTGATTAGTGTATAAATTCCCTGGAATAGCTACATATTGCAATAGTCGCGGAGGTAGTTAGATTTAGATAGATAAATTTTATTTTTGTAGATTTAATAGATTTTATAACTGTTATATTTGACGATCTTGTAAAAAATCTAACTCTATATATTAATGTAGTGGTACATTAAACATATACATAGTCATGAAGTATTACAATTTAAGAAAAATAAGAAATAGATTTCTCAAATCTTTACATTTTTGAAACGTATAATGGTTGAAAATAAGATTTGTCGTCATAATAATATGAATTTGTTGATTTCACATATTTATTTGATGATGGATCATTTGCACTAGAAATAACATTTCAAACTTTGTCTAGCGGTTTCTCAAGACAAATTTGAATATATATTCAATCATATCATATTATAATATTAATTTAAATATCTTTACAAAACTAAGATGTATTAATACTTCATTCAAAATTAAATATTAATAAAGATGAACTTAGAAAATGCATAGATGTAATTTAAATTTAAATCAAATATACATCTACTTAAATATATTTTGTTTATTTTTATTTTAAAATATATATATTAATTAAGTAATTTGATTATCGTCTTTTTAATTTAAGTGTAAAATATAAAAATTATTTTATTGACTTAAATAATTTAACGTCAACAAACAGGTTTCCATTTTTTCAAAACTTTAAAATATAAAGAAACATCTCAAATTCTTTTTATAAAAATAAATATAATTATTAATTTGGTTTAATTGGTGCTCGTGAAAAGTTTTTAAATAATTTGTTGTTTAGTGGATGTAATAGTTTTCTCGTGTTTTTATTTAATTGCTGGTATAAACTTGGGCGTATTTTAAATAATTGAATTGTAATATATATGCGTTTATCTATTATTTACCAATTGAAAGTTATCAGCAAAACATGTGAAAAGAAAAATGAACTTGTTGCTATTCTTGTGTGAGTAAATAACATTTTATTACTTGAAAAAATATCAATTATGAACCACTTGCATTTAAAATAATTACATGATTGTAATTTTGTTTCATGATCACACACTCGAGAGTGACATAAAATTGATAATGAATGTTTATATTTTGTAATGTATCACATGTAAAAATAGAGAATAGTACATTGACTCACTGAGAATAATCGCATTAACAATGAACATATAAATCTATATCATGTAATTATACTTTGTGTCAAATTAAATCATTTTAGAAATAATTATGTGACAATATTGATATTATTTTTAGGCATGAATAACATGTGTTATATCGGTGATAATAATGTATCGAGTTGTCTTGTTAATAAGGGTTAACTCTTGTACTATGTGTAAGGTCTAGTTTTTCTATTTGACAATAGGATCGATTTTCTGTTTTATTTTGGTTGAATACCATGTATCGGAGTTTGAACTAGAGGACCTCACTTGGTGTGCTACGATTTTATCTAGACAAAAAAGTTATAAAGAGTAATATTTTTTAATACTAATGACTAAATAGTTTTTATTTGTGGTAAAACCCACTAGAATTCATATGAGTTTTCCACATACTAAGTTTATTATGTGAAGATCTATGTAAATTTTAATCAATAATAAGTAAGATATATATTAAGAGTATGTTATATACTTCTAAATAACAAACAACAATTTTGTGATTTTTGTTGCAGCAAGAATAGCATTTTGATTTTTTTCATTAAGGTGTTTCTTCTCCCACTCCAAGTGTGCTCAATAAAATTACACAAAAATTTACGTCTAAGATTGTCGAATATAACATGGTATAAATAACACATTCGAATTAATTCCAATAATTTGAGAGCTTTTGACAAAGATTATATCGGATTGAAATAATATTTAATTTTCTCTATTTATTATGATGACAAATTCAATGTGAAGTTTGATAAATTTTGTGGGCATAGGGTCATGATTAAGAGTGTTTTGTGTGGTCCAAATGCAAATAACTGCATATGAAATATATCACTTTGTACACTTTTTTTTAATAGACAAAGACTAAAATATTTTTAGAAGTTTATTTAGATAAAAATATTAAGCTACATGTTAAACAAAATTTAAATCAATCAAAATGACTTAATTAAATATGAAAAAAATTTAATCACATATTAATTCGTTAGTCTATTTAAATATATGTATGCTTACTTATTTAAAGCTTAAATATGCATTTGATTCATATAATTTAAGGTCATTCTGATTTTGATCCTTGCAAAACTATTTTTTTTTTCTAATCGATTTTACAATGTTAAATCACTTTTAATTTAATCCATCAAATCATTTTTTTTATTTAAAAATATTGATGTGGCTGTTTTTTAAATGACGTGTTAGTGGTGTTAAAAATTTGATATATTTATTTGTAAATTGAAACTTGGCTCACTCAAAACAAATTTATTAAACTAAAATTTAGAATTGAAAAACACTCGAATGCCCATCAACATTGTTTAACTCGAACCCAAAAATTAGGGTTCTTCAACTCACTCTCAACCAATTCAATTCCCAAAACATAATAACAAAATACTCAATCAAACTTTCATTGCTAGAATTGAACCGATTTACAGAAACAATTAACTTTTATTTTGAATAATTGGAAACTAAAATCCTTTAGGCCATCGTTAATTTGTGGCGGCGGCGTCAAAATAGTTTCAAAAAATTTATTGTCTTAGGGCCATGGCATTAATAGCATGAGTGCAAAAAATAAACAACAGCTTATCCTTGTTTATTTGCCACCGGCCATAACATAACAAACTTGCAAGCAACAATCAAATGTTTATATAAAAAAAAAGTTTCAATCAAATCTTTATTTATTGGTTTATTTCCTTTTTTTTTACAATTGATTAAAAATATTTAATTTGTGATTAGTAATTGAACAATGATGAGTTCAACATGAAATTTGTTAGTCATGTTTACTAAATCAAATTGTGTCCATTTAAGTACAAATAAATTTGACAAAGGACCAAATTAAAAGTGATTTGAAATTATTAGAGATGACCAAACATAAAAATAGAAATAGTATTGAAGGATTCAGAAATGAAATGTGATCCTGAAATTAACAAGGGTAACAATATATTTAAAATTTTATATTAAATATATAAATGAGAATAACTAGTTTATTCTAGTCAAGTATAAATAAATGTTTATTAAGATAGACACAACAGACCATGTCAAACTTTTATATATGTGAGACTCAGACCTAAATATTAGTTTAGCTATGAGAATATAACAACAATCAAACTTAGAGTTTAGTATAATAATATTGATAGGGCCCATACTTAAACTTCTGGAAAAACCTTGCTGGAATTATAGCATATATAATCTCATCTCCAAATACCTTAGATATGTATTTATAATTGCCTAATTTTATTTTATTTTGTCACACTAATTTATTATTTGTATTTTGATAGACACCTAGAGCTCTTTAAAATGGACTGAGAGTTTCAATGACCCGACTTAGTCAGTCCATTTATTTTAGTTGGATTGCACCCTGAAATTTTCAATTTTAAATATATTGTTAGTTAATAATAAAGATATATACATTTCTAGCTTAATGTTTGTAGATGAAATATTATAACATATCTTAATTATGGTAAAACAATTCATATTAATGCATTAAAAATGGAAATGGGTTTTAGAACTAGCCCATCAACGCTACATTAGACGCCTTAGAGCATTAGTACCTCCCAAGTACAGTACATGCAAGCCAAAAGGCAATATAAAACTCGTTTCTGTCATAATCACTATACTGTTATTTGTGCTCATATTAGGTCTCATTTAAATATATTTATTATCTGCTTCATAGATTATTCTAAAATATATATCATACAATATTTATTATTTGTCAATATTAACATTATTTCTTTAAGTAGCTGTCTAAATACTGACGAATAATAAATGACAGTACAATAATATTTTAATCTTAACTACTATTTTCTTATGAAAGTTAGTTATTTTCTTTAAACAGTTGTGTACGTATAATTTAAAAAAAACGAAACTAAAACCCTTCATGGTCATGAAAAGTGTCAAAGTGTTAACGAAAAGCCATTAGTTATTTGACAGTATGAACATTTCAAAATGCCGGCAGTTCTAAAGCTCCAATTGTAATTTTCTGCCTTTTGGCTCATTTCCACACTTCTTCATTAATGTCAATGCCATTCACAAATCACAATATTACACAATATTATTGCCTTTGTATCAGCCATTTGGCATTATAATTATATACTATATGGCTTTAAGTGAACGTTGACCTTCATTGATTAATTAACATTATTATACTTATTGTGTTACACTTTAGACCTCAGATTCAGTCATCTATTTCCATTTCACACTATTTTCATCATTATCACACTAACAGTCAAGATACTTGAAACCAAAAATAACATTGAGTCACTTCAACTTCTCAAGTCTACTTTCTGCTGCAGCAAAAGAAATGAGTCTAAACTTTCTTTTTATGTTTTTGCTAATCATGGTAATTATGACTAACTCAGAAGAAGATAATGTGAGAAAAGCCCTTGTCACATTCATGGATAAACTTGAGCCACCTAGGAATTATATTATCAATAACCATACAGATTTCAAATGGGGTTGGAACCTCACAACAGACCCTTGCATCCATAACTGGCACGGTGTAACTTGCTACACAAGCAACCAATATGTTAAGAGTATAGTTCTTGATGAACTTAATTTCACTGGTGTTCTAGATGCAACTTCTCTTTGCATTGCTAACAATCTTCAAATTCTCAGCCTCAGAAACAACAATTTACATGGTTTTATATCAGAGGACATAAGAAACTGCAAATTCTTGACACACTTGATTCTTAGTGGAAACAAATTCTCTGGTAATCTTCCTATTTCGATTCCTCAACTGCATAACATGAAGAGGTTTCATGTTTCAGGGAATCACTTCATTGGAGAGCTTCCGAATATGGTTAATGTTACAAGCTTGATATCATTTCTTGCTCAAAACAACAACTTCATTGGTCAGATTCCTGATTTTGATTTCTCCAACTTTGAAGCTTTCAATGTCTCTAACAACAACTTACGGGGTCCTGTTCCAGATACTAGAGGTAGATTTCATGCAGATAGTTTTTATGGTAATCCTAATTTATGTGGAAAACCAATTTCTAATTCTTCATGTCCACCACCTCCACCACCACCTCATCCAGTTGATAAGAAAGACGAAAAATCATTTCTTGATAATTTGCCAATTTATTCAGGTTACATAGTACTTGTTTTAATTTTTCTATTTTTCTTGATATTCAAGTTGATAAGAAAATTCATGACAAAAGATAAAGAAAAAGCGTTAGATCATGGTGAAAAGAAGGACATGGAACTAGACATGAGCTGTGCTGGTGTTGGCGGCGGCGGCGGTGAGAAGCTTAGTGAGATATTAAATTCCAATGGATCAAAGAGTTGGCTGAATGGTCTTGGGATGAGATCAGAGTATTCTTTGACATCTGTGGAAAGTGGAGTAACTACATCAGGTCTTGTTCTTCTTTCAACTAGAAGGCTTAGGGGGTTACAATTTGAGGACTTGTTAGGTGCTCCTGCTGAATTGATTAGGAGAGGAAAACATGGAAGTCTTTACAAGGTTATGCTAGATAATGGTGTTTTGTTGGCTGTTAAGAGGATCAAGGATTGGGGAATTTCAAAGCATGATTTTGAGAGAAGGATGAACTTGATAGCTCAAGTGAAGCATCCTCTTGTAATGCCACCTGTTGCTTATTATTGCTCTCAGCAAGAGAAGCTACTTGCTTATGAATATTTGACAAATGGTAGCCTCTTCACGTTGCTCTATGGTAAGTTTCTAATTAATTATCAAGTTGTGCCATTACATCTATTGAAATACAAAGTAATAATCTAGTGTGTTTAGTTTTACATTGATACAAATGACTACATAAGTTGTCTCTACTTAATGGAGGTGCTTTTAATTGACCTTATCTTATGATGCTAACACTTGTGTAAGTATTTGTGACAGCTTATGAAAATAAACATTCATAAATTGTTTATATGAAAACAATTTAACCACACTCACTATTTGATTATATATGATACAGTAAGCACTTAATTAAAATTTTATGCACATGCATGAATTGAAATTTAGCTTCAAAGAATAAATGTAACCAAGTATTTGTATTCACCTTTAATTACTTCAGGATCTCAAAGTGGACATTGTCTTGATTGGAGGAGCAGACTAGATGTTGCAGTAAAGATAGCCGATGCTTTGGCCTATATGCATGAGGAGCTTGGTGAGAGTGGAATAGCACATGGTAACTTAAAATCAAGCAACATTCTATTTGACAAGAATATGGATCCACAAATAAGCGAGTATGGCCTAATGGTGGCTGAAAATCAAGGTGTCATTTCTCATATGAAAGGCCTCAAAAACAGAAGCATGTCTGCAGTCATCTTCAGAGCTGATATATATGCTTTTGGTGTCATACTTCTCGAACTCCTGACAGGGAAAGTAGTTAAAAATGATGGATTCGATTTGGTTAAATGGGTGAATTCAGTGATCTCAGAAGAATGGACTGCAGAAGTTTTTGACAGGTCCTTAATCTCACAAGGTGCTTCTGAAGAGAGGATGGTGAACTTGTTGCAGGTGGCATTAAAATGTATAAATCCTTCTCCAAATGATAGGCTAAGTATGAGTCAAGTGGCACTGATCACAAATGCATTGAGAGACGAAGACGAAAAATCTGTATCTTTTGACTCATGATCGAGAGTATAGTCATCATACCATACCATACCATATCAGATACTATTAATAAAACACAGTTCAATTATCCAAGTTGCACCACGTTTCGACCTCTCCATCCGCCACATGTCAATTTCATGGCAAATTTTGCTTCCATTATATACTTGGATTGAGCACAGATTCTCTAACTAGTAGATCTGATATGTCAGATCATTGGGGTAAAAAGACTCAAACTTCTTTCAGGAAGTATTGGTTAATTTGAACTAATTCTAATTTTTGTTAGTTTCAAGCAGATTACGGTCAGTTACCATGATTATTATTATTATGAAAATTCAATAATAAAGTGGTAAAAAATTAGATGATTGGCTGTAATTTCAATTAGCAAGAGTGTCTCTTATACTGGTAGTATTATATTTTCCAAAGCTTATAATTTATCACTGTCTGCATCCCTGCAATGGCATTTGTGCTTTTTACATGAGTACATGCCTCACATAGTGAGAAAAACTTGCTTTCAGCTAAACAATTGAATAACTGAAACAATCTTTGAACTTAGGTAAGTACCACCCATTATACAAATTTTCTTTCAACGATACAGGACAAGAAGGACTATTTCATATTGGACAGATAGTCTATGAAGATAAAGTCTCATTTTGTTTACTCATACTGAAACAGCAAGGATAATTTCTCACTGAACTACCAAACTATTTCATATTGGGTATGACAATGAACTACCAAACGATTTTACACAATTCTCACTGATCTGATAATTTCTTTTACCAAAAGACAAATTATTAGTTTGTACTTTGCTCTTTTAAAAGTTGTGTTTATTATTATATTTTGGCTATTACAGTTCTAGTTCTGTATCATTTGTTTATTTACTTCCAATTTAATAAATTAAAAGCATAGTATTAACTTGACATAAACAAATTCAAATCCAAGAAACCAAACTTGATAAGAACGTTTATCTATGACACAACAAAATAAAGAAAATTTACCTAGTACATGTCAATGCCGCACCCTTATAAAGAATGACGCAAGTTGTTCGATCGTGTTTCCAAGTAAAGCATATCTATCCCATTTGCCCCAAGTCACAACCAAAAAGCGTGTTCACTTGGTTCATCACCCAACAATTTTTAACTCATGAAAATGACATCAATAATTTCAAAACGAAAAGATAGAGTAGGAGCAAAACGGATAGATATTGAAAGAAAAGCGAAACAAAAAGAACCCTAATAGTTTTTGTTCAATAATAATAAATTAATTAATTAATTATGATCCATAAAATGGTCTACGTTACACGTACACACTGTTTTCTGCATTTGCCAACTCAATCCTAAATCCAAATAAATAATACAGAAAAAAACCCCCCAGTGATTATCAATAATACACCATGACGCACACGCCACCAATTATTTAAATTAAGCATGATAGTGATTATGAAAATTTATATGCATTTTAATGAACAGAAACAAAATTATATGCCGAACATGATATAAATAAATAAATAAGAATATTCTAAGTCCCAGCTACACAGACATTTAATATTCCGAAACGCAGATTCGAGATCTCTCTCACCCTCATACGCCATTGTGTTTGAGTTTCGCAGCAAGATTTAAAGAATATTATGAAAATTGATGCTGAAAAATTACATTCTGGAAACCGAAACAGGAAAAAATAAAACTACAATTCGTAAATAAAAACTCCTGCCAAAAATATATCTTCAATACATTTTATAAAATGAACAGCTGAAATTGTACTAGTAAAATATACAGATACACACACCCGTCCCTGCATAATGATAATTTTCTTCAAAAAATAATTTCATTCCACCGTATTCCATCAACCCAAAGATAGTCTTAAACTCTAAAAGTTCACCATTCTTAGCTTGAAACGACGACGTTCTGTTCTAAATCAGTCGAAACGGATTTTAAAGGAGTAGCAGCGACATAACGGGCGGAAAAATTCCTAAATCCGTCAGGAGAGTCATCTTCGAAATCCCCGTTCTGTCCCGGACCCTCGTCAAAGTTCAAGGAGTAACTCAAAGGATCGTATTGGTATTTCCCCGCATGCCGAAAACCTCCACTTCTGTTCCGGTTGAACCGCCTAATAAAAGTTTTCCAGCGTGGTCCCGCCGCGATTTCCGACCACTCGCGGACTCTCATGAACCCACGCGAACACCAGTGGTCACCGGCAGTTCCGGTTATCGGTTGCGCTTCGGAGCGAGGTTCTGACCAAGATCGCACGCGGTCCCACCATGGTAAGTCGGCGGTGGTGGAACGACGGGAACCGAAGCAGCAGAAGGTGCAGCTCGTGTTTGAGGTGTCTTCACCGGATGCAGTTGAATCGAGCTCCATGCGGTTGCGGCGCTTTCCCTCTTTGCTAGTTGAGTCGCAGGCGCAGTTGAGCAATGAAGCAAGAGTGTGTAATAATAAATGGAAACGTAACGGATATTACTCCAATCATTCACATCTATCAGCGACTCACTCACCACACCGCCCACTTTATTACACCATTAATCGATATTTATTTTACGATTATGATTTTTTTATATAAATTTATAATAATTGTTTTTGTATTTAATAATCTTACCAAAAAGAATCATAATCGATTATTTAACGCCTTGCTAACGGGTATAGCTGTAATTGAGGTAAGCAAATAGTTTAGGAGCCGTTGTAGTTTTGACTTTCTATACATCTTCGGTACATTAATAAAAGAATCATATTTGAAATGCTTTCACATTAATAAAAAACATTATTTTGAAATAATATTATTTTTAATTTTTAATATAGTTATTTTATTTTTATAAAAAGTAAATATTTAGATACTAGTTATTTTAAAAAATAATTATATATCATGTAACAAAGTAAAATGATACTTTGACAATTTTGACCACATGTTGGTCAAATAAAGTGTTGGACAAAATATAATTTTCTTATTAATATAAATAACTACTTGCAAATTTTTTTTTGTTTAAAAATAAAATTTTCATTAGATTCACGATTTGATATTGAGTTCGTTGAGGAATTTAATAACCAATTAAAAAAATAAGAATAATAAATTAAATTAAAATACAATTAATTATAGTTTTTTTTAAGTAATGGTTAATAAAATAATCACTTTTCTTTAAAAGATATTTGACATGTCACTTAAAAAAAATAATAAATTAAAAATAAAATACAATCAATTACATTTGAGACAATTTTTTTGAAAGTAATGGTTAATAGAAATAACCACATCACTTCTTTTTTTTAAGAAAAAAATAAAACTTCTATCCCACGATTTGAGAATTTACTTGCACGACTTAACAGTTTTTATATAAGTAATGGTTTTTTTTTTTCTTTAGACGTCCTCCATAAATATCATCCTTATAAATATCATTCATGTTATCATGTATACACACTTCCCTTTTCATTTTTTTTACTAAAGATTTGTTATTCATTGTGTTTATATTTCAATCTATCAAAGAAAGAAGTCGTTTTTGTCTGATAACTGTGTACAATTTCGTTATCTGTTGCGTCTAACTCTAGAGCATATTGAATAATTGAAACTGGTAAAATTATTTCAATCTTTCACGTCAATTCAAAATGTTTAATTAAAAATTTTATGTCTCTATTTTACTATATATTTTGTTTACTTTTTTATGTTTCGAAATTTTGTCTATATATATATATATATATATATATATATTCCAACATTTATTTGTAAAATTTGTTCTACTAAATTAAATGTCTAAATTTTTTTATAATAGTTGTTGTCAATTCTAATAATTCCTAAGTTCTCTAATAAATAGTGCTGACACAGAGTTATATTGAATCTACATTACACGAACTTTTACCTATGAATACAAACAACTTAATTTCTAGAATATTAGAATATTAATTAGAAAAACAATA
>PGWS01002083.1:0-14575 GCA_002896235.1 Cicer reticulatum | reverse complement strand
TAGCTAAATATCACTAGAAGGGGGGTTGAATAGGGATTTTGCTGTTTAAAAATAGTTTTCACGTGTTTTAAAAACTATCCTCTTGCAGAGGATGGCAAGCCCGAGGATGGGTTTTTCAAAACCTTCAGATTTGAACTGAGTTAAAGAGTGAAGGAGAAATATAAGATTGACACACACTGATTTTATACTGGTTCACCCAAAGATGGCTACTTCCAGTCCTCACACCCTTGTGAGATTTCACTAATGTTCAAACAGATCAACCTCAGACAGAGGATGATTACAACTTGTGTATTCTTAAGCTTCACCAAGCTTACAATCAGATTTCAAATGTTTCCAAGTGTATCTCACGTGGAAATTACAGTGTGATAAGAGAGTGATTGATTCTAAATACTTTCTCAAAAGATTAACAAAGATCTAATGTAGGATTTGTAGAAAGTATGAAAATATAATGTGTTGCTTCTTGAAAGCTTTAAGATCTATGATCTTTTTTAATGCAATGTGTTGTGTTGTTGATGAAGATCAGCTTGCTGCAATTTATAGAGTTCTTGTGATGTTCATTTCATAAGCCAAGCCTTTTATGACCGTTGGAAAATCCATTTGAGAAATGCCAAGGTTTTTCTTCATATTTACGAAAATGCCAAGGTTTTTCTTCATATTTACGAAAATGCCATTCAGCTCATTTGAAAATATGCATTCCATGTTTTAAGTACGAGGTACTGTTTTCTTGGCACTTGGGGACATGTGTTGTCCTTTTCTCTTTCCTTTCTTTAATGTTTGAATATTGTGTGGAGTCATTTTCATTCTCTTTCTTCAATGGCTTCATAAAGCTTCACATGTGAGCTTTTTCTCTTTCCTCCATTTAATGCCTTGTAAGAACATGTGATGTCTTTTTTATTCCTTTCTTCAAGGCTTTGTGAAGGCTTCACGTGAAGGCCTTCTTTCTTTTTTCCTTGCCTTAAGACATGTGATCAAGTTATTTAAGACTTGTTTGTTGTAGCCTTTTTGAAGATTGACTTTATAATCTTATTTAATCACATAATGGTACATATAGCCTTTTTGCCTATGACATGATGAGTTGCTTTCATAAAGTCTTGGAAAGCTTTTCAAGATATTGACTATAGGCACATGCTAGTATCATCATTCCTCGTACCTTTCTCTTGCATTCTTGCAACTTTTCTTCAAAGGCCTTTCTTTAATCATTTTTTAATAGTATTTTGCCTTTATTGAATGAATCAAATAATTCATTCTTTAATACTATTCTGTCCTTGTTGAATGAATTCAAATAATTCATTCTTTAATACTTTTATGCCTTTGTTTAATGAATTCAAAATAGTGAGGATGCAGAACTGCAGTTTTCTCCAGCTCGTGAGGCCATCCTCGGCACTTTCATACTTAGCATTTAACTCAGAATTTTTCTTCTTTTTTCTTAATGAATGATAACCTGTTTACTTATATAAATACACTCAAAAGCACAGATTAGTCATTAAGCATAATCATAATCTTTAATTAATTTTGTTATCATTAAAACCAATTGAGAGAGATTTTGTCTCAACAATCTCCCCCTTTTTGATGATGACAAAATTCTTTAGATTATGATTTTTGTTTTATGTAAGAATGAAATATTTAAAACTCCCCCTCAATCATACAAGTGATAGTTTTGAAAAATTTCCCTTTTAACATTCAAGAAAAAGCAAATTTTTGAAATTGTGCAATATTGAGGTAAATAGATCATTCATAAACACCTAAAATAAATTCCAGCAACTTAAGTAAAATACCATAGGTTCATGAATCCAGTCATAACATCAGCAAACATAATTTGAGTTGAAACAACCATAACATCAGTAAGCAAAACTTAATATAAGTTTAAATATACTATTAACCGACATAAGACAAAATATAATCCATAATCTGACTCCCCCTTAATTAAGTCAACATCAAAAAGTTTAATAAAAATTAAAACAGAGTCATTCAGCGGAAGATGAATCTTCAAATGATGAAGATGTAGAGTCGGGGGCAAAAGAGAACTGGGTCAATAGCACAGGAGGTTGATCATTTGCAGCAGCTGATGAACCCAAATGTTTGGTAACCCATTCTAGAATTAGTCCAAATTGAGTGATGGTTTTTTGAAAGTGAGAAAAGTTAACCAACAATTTCTTTTGGTCTTTCCTAATGGTATTTAGAAGCTTTAAAAAACTTTTGTTCTCAGTTCCTGCCGATTTCATGCTGGTGGTTGAATCATCACGTGCACTTTTGGATTTTGAACTTTTAGCCTTATCCTTGGAGAAATTTTCAAAATGTGGAGCCAAAGGAGATTTGGATTTTTCTTGTAAATCCGTATCAGAATTAGATGGATCAATATTTGGAGAAATAGGAGAAGAGTTCAGACTTACTTGAGATGGTAATGTGGATTCTTCCGCATGCATTTTCCTATGAGGGCTTTTTGAAGAATGGTGATCATATGATACGTTCAGATCAAAGAATAAGTCTTCACCATCCTTAACTGAAGGAGCGGCAGTATGTGTTGATGGATTGATACTGACTTGTAGAGATTGAGGAAGTGTTGAGCCAGCAGAGTTAAATGAGGGGGTGCGAGAATGAGATAGTGGAGAGGCAGACTTATGTTTCTTTGAGGCAGTTTTCTTCTTCCTTGAGGTGGGGGTTTGTTCAGGCAGATCAATGCGCATTTGTTTGATATTTTTCATAGAAAAGAAGTTATTGCACTGAATACTCTCTTCATCATCAAGAGGTACCTTAAAGAACTTAAAGATTTTGGTCAAGATCATCCCATAGGGAGCTGATCGACCCACAATGGCAGCATTCAACATGTAGCTAAATATGATATTGCCCAAATTAAGGGGTGTTCCAGTCAACAGATGATGAATAATCAGAATATCAAGTTCGGTTACCTTTTCAAAACTCCCAGCTCTAGGCACTATCGAGTGAACACAGATGTTGTGATAAATCCGACACATAGGAGGAAGGTTTGAGGCTACAAGAGGTTTACGAGGATTTATCAGGATATTTTGAAGAACAGAAGTTCGAGTGACCATGTACTGCATATACCAAGTTTCAGCAAAACAATGGGCTCCAGCATCTTGTATGTCAAGGATTTTGCATAATGAAGTGGGGTTTACGTCCAAGTGTCCTCCCTTAAGTACAAAACTAAAACTAGGGCTTCCTTTACAACCATTGCATGCAACAAATAATGCCTTTACCAGTCGTGGGTATTGTGGTTCATTTACTCTAAAAAAGGAGGTCCATCCTAACTTATCAAACACTTCTACAACATTAAAGCCACCATTTTTCAAATTAATTAGGTCAATGTGCTTGCCATGAACCACAGATTTATTAAACCATTTTGAGGTGTAATTTAACTCGGAATCTATGGAGTCAAAAAGAGGAACATGAGTTGGTTTGGATGAACGAGATTTCTTTGGAGTCGGTTTACTTTGTTCAGATGATTTAGTTTTTGACCTTTTTGGAGTGGAAGGTTTGGAGGATGATTTAGGGATTGATTTAGCCGAGGTATTTCCTTTAGAATCGTCCGAATCAATCACATGCACAGTAGAGTCGTGAGTAACCTTTTTGTTTGAGTGGACAGCCCCAGATTGAACTCTTGAAGATCGTTTGGTTGAGGCAGTGGGTTTTGACGATGAGGGCTTTTTGGTTTTTTGAGAGGGAGGTTGAGGAGGTGCCCTAGGAAGAGATACAGACTTTTTTTTTGTTCATTGTCCAGCGGATTCAGAGTTTGAATAGTTTTGTGAATCTGTTTCTGGATCAAAAGGAGACATTTTTCTCTTGGCAGTAGTTTTGATGCGTGCCATTTTTGTTGAGAGGAAGAAAACAGACGAGACTGGGGTTCGTGGTGAAGAGAGAGAGAACGGGAAATTGATTAACTTGGGAGAGAGAGAAATGTATGGGAGAGAGAGAGAAAGAATTAAAACAGAGAGAGAAAAAGAGAAAATAATAAATGAGAGAGAGAGAGAGATGTGAGTGGGAAGTTGAAAACGTGAGAGAGAGGGAAAAGTTGATTGATTGATGGAGAGAGAAACAAAATTAAACATGAGAGAGAAAAGAAAAAAAATAAAAACGTGAGAGAGAGAGAGAGGAGACGAGAGCCGTTGATGAGGCGTGATGATGAAGATGCGGGAATCATGATGAACTGCATTTAATGCATTCTGCGCATTTATGAGGAATGGGAAGTATCCAACACGTGTCATCCATTTGACCAATGGAAAATGGGAGGCATGCGCATGACCTTGACTGACTTGTCAAGAGGAAGTTTCACCTAAAAGTACCTAAAGTCTTCTTATCTAATTTTTGACTTTATTTGAGGGATCAGATTTGCCATGTATTTGCCACACAAAATTAAAATAATAAAAACTAAAAATAACATTAAAAATGACAAATAAAAAATTTAAAATGTTTAAATAACTTTGGTAAAATTTATGATGGAGAGTTCTTCTAAGATGAATTTAAACTGATCCTCCTGGAGAGGTTTGGTAAAAATATCAGCCAATTGATTTTCAGTGTCAATGAAAATTAATTCTATATCACCCTTTTGAACATGATCTCTTATAAAATGATGTTTAATTTCAATATGCTTGGATCTTGAATGTTGAATGGGATTTTTAGAAAGATTAATGGCACTTGTATTATCACAGAGGATGAGAATTTTTGTGTACCTTAAAGAGTAATCTTCTAGTTGATTCTTTATCCATAGAAGTTGTGAGCAACATTGAGCAGCTGATACATATTCAGCCTCTGTAGTTGAAAGAGCAATAGTACTTTGTTTTTTGCATGACCAACTTATTAGGGATTTACCCAGAAGTTGGCAAGCTCCGCTTGTGCTCTTCCTTTCAACTTTGTCTCCAGCATAGTCGGCATCACAATAAGCAGTGAGATCAAGATTTGAACATTTTTTGTACCAAATTCCCAGATTAATGGTGCCCACAAGATATCTAAAAATTCTTTTTACTGCAGTAAGATGAGATTCTTTAGGAGAAGATTGAAATCTTGCACAAAGACCGACAGCAAAGACTATGTCCGGTCTACTTGCAGTTAAATATAGCAAGGATCCAATCATCCCTCTATACTCTTTTTCAGATATTGGAGTTCCTTCATCATCTTTGTGGAGTATGGAGGATGGATGCATAGGAGTTCCCATACTTTTGGCTGAACTCATTTTGTATTTGTTGAGTAGATCCTTGGTGTATTTTTCTTGAGATATGAAGATACCATCATCTCGTTGTTTAATTTGCAAACCAAGGAAGAATTTTAATTCTCCCATCATACTCATTTCAAACTCACTTTGCATGAGGTTGGAGAAATCTTTGCACATCATTTCATTTGTTGATCCAAATATTATGTCATCGACATATATTTGAACAATCAATAAATCTTTCTCAAGAGTCTTCTTGAAAAGAGTTGTATCAATTTGACCCCTAATGAATCCATTCTCTTTTAGAAAAGAGCTTAACCTCTCATACCAAGCTCGAGGAGCTTGCTTTAAGCCATAAAGAGCTTTTCAGAGTTTGAACACATGATTCGGCCTCTTCATATCTTCAAAACCAGGAGGTTGACGAACATACACTTCTTCATTTAAGAACCCATTCAAAAAGGCACTTTTGACATCCATTTGAAATAGTTTTATACCTTTATGAGTAGCATAAGCTAAGAGGATTCTTATTGCTTCAAGTCTTGCTACGGGTGCAAACGTTTCATCATAATCTATTCCTTCTTGTTGGTTGTACCCTTGTGCCACTAGTCTTGCTTTATTTCTAATGACTTCTCCATCCTCATTTAGTTTGTTTCTAAATATCCATTTAGTTCCAATAATAGATTTGTCCAGAGGATGGGGTACAAGATTCCATACCTTGTTTCTTTCAAATTGTGAGAGTTCTTCCATCATAGCTTCAACCCATGATTTGTCACCAATAGCTTGATCAATTGTTTTGGGTTCAACTTGTGATATCATGGCCATGTTGGTAGTGTTTTCCCTTAGAGAATTTATGGTTCTAAGACCATCTTTAGTATTCCCAATTATTAGATCTGGAGGATGATCTGTGACTGTTCTCCATCCTCTTGGAGGTTGCTGTGAGGTTGGGCCAGACTCATCCTCATCATGAGGACCGGGTACTCGAGAGGATGAAGGTTCATCTTCTTCATTTTTATCCATTTTTTCTAAACAAAAGTCATCAAACTCATCAAAAATAACATGCATGGATTCCTCCATAGTTTGAGTCCTAAGATTATATATTCTATAACATTTTGACGTTGTGGAGTATCCTAGAAAAATTCCTTTATCAGATTTGGGATCAAACTTTCCCAAATTTTCTTTATTATTAAGAATGTAGCAATAACACCCAAAAATATGAAAATAGGAAATATTTGGTTTTCTCCCTTTCCATAGTTCGTATGGAGTTTTGTTTAAAATTTTTCTAATGGCTGCACGATTAGAAACATAACAAGCAGTGTTAATGGCTTCGGCCCAAAAATATTTTTCAATATTGGCTTCATTTAAAATGGTTCTAGCCATTTCTTGTAAAGTTCTATTTTTCCTTTCAACAACCCCATTTTGTTGGGGAGTTCTTGGACAAGAAAAGTTGTGAGAAATACCATTTTCATTACAAAGATTTTTAAAGGATTCATTTTTAAATTCACCCCCATGGTCACTTCTTACCGAGACAATTTTTTATCCATTTTCATTTTGAATCTTTTTGCAAAAATGGTGGAACGCCTCAAAAGCTTCATCTTTATGTTTCAAAAATAAAACCCAAGTAAACTGAGAAAAATCATCAACAATAACAAAGCCATATCTTTTACCACTAAGACTTGGAGTTTTGATGGGACCAAAAAGGTCAATATGAATAAGTTCAAGATGATGTTTTGTTGAAACAATATTTTTTGAGTGAAAGCTACTTTTAACTTGTTTTCCTTTAACACAAGCTTCACAAACTTTGTCTTTCTCAAAATTAATTTTTGGAAGACCTTTAACTAATTCTAACTTTGATAAATTAGAAATAGTTTTTAAGCTTGTGTGACCAACTCTTTTGTGCCAAATCCATTTATCTTTATCCATTGATACAAAACAAGATTCAGTGGGTAAATCATCCAGATAAAGTTCATATAAATTCTTTTTTCTAAAACCAGAGAAGAAAACTCTACCCGAGGATGAATGTTTAACCTCACAAAGAGTAGGCTTAAAAATAATTTCAAAACCGCTATCACATAATTGACTAATACTTAGCAAGTTATGTTTTAGACCATCCACATACTGAACATTTTCAATTTTAGCAGAATTATTTTTACCAATAATACCTGTACCTTTTATTTGAGCTTTATCATTGTTACCAAATGTGACTGATCCTCCATCCTTTATCTCTAAGGAAATAAAGCAATGCTTATCTCCTGTCATATGCCTTGAGCAACCACTGTCCAAGTACCAAGGCTTTCTTTTGTTGATCAGAGGATGAACCTGTTTTAGGTTTTAAAAGTAACTTAGGTACCCATATAGCATTGGGTCCTTGTTGGTTAGTTTTTCCTCTTGTGAGGATTTTTCTTTTGTGATAACAAATAGAATCATGGTGCCCATGTTTACCACAAAATGAACAACCTTTCTTTATATTTTCAGCTTTCTTCTTAGCGTGGCAGATTTTGAAAGTGTGCCCAAGTTTTTTGCAAAAAGTACATTTTGGCCTATCCTCTTGTTTTTTGGGCAAGAAAAAATTTTCATACAATTTTTGTTTTTGAGAACTTTTAAAACCAATACCAGCTTTGTCAAAAATTCCAGATTGAGATCCCATTATCTTTTGAAAAGTTTCAGTAGATTTAACAAAGTTGGTGATGTCATTTTTTAGTTCTTCAACTTCTACTTTTAAAATCTCCTTTTCAGTGTCCTCTTCCAGAGGATGAATTCTGACATTCTTTTTGTTTAAAAGTGCTTGCTGCTCAGATAATTTCTCATGAGATGACTGCAAATCTAGAATGATTTTTTCATATTTCTCATTCTTGGCTTGAAGTTCCTCATTGAGTTTCTTTATTTCATAAAGTTGATTTTTGAGAAAACCACATTTATGAGATAAAGTATTTGAGTCATTTAAAAGATTGTCAAATTCAATTTCTAATTGTTCACAAGAAGGACATAGTTCTGAAATACTTACTTTTTCAGTTTCTGATTTTGCCATAAGACATAGGTTGGCTGCTTCATCCTTTTCTTGCTCAGAGGATGACTCGTCACTATCATCCCAAGTAATCATCATGGATTTGTTTTTGTAGGGAAATCTTCTTGAGTTCCTTTTGTTGAGAGGACACTCAATTTTGTAGTGTCTCATCTTGTTGCATCCAAAATAAGTTATCTGACTTTTGTCAGTTTTTTCTTTTTGAGGAGATCTTTTATCTTGTCCTCTTCGATTTATCATCCTCTGGATTCTTCTGGAAATTAGAGCCAGTTCGTCCTCCTCTTCCTCAGATAGAGGATACTCCGAGCTTTCCTTTTTCATGACCTCTTCCGTCTTCTTGAAGGATGAACTTTCTGCTTGGCTTGTTTTTAGCGCAATCATTTTTCTTTTCTGCTAGGTTTGTCAGCCAGCAACAATGGTTTATGAGCTCTTAGAGTACCAACTAGATCTTCCAATTTAATGTTGGTTAAGTCTCTTGCTTCTGTAATGGCAGTCACCATTGGCCTCCATTCTTTTGGTAAACTCCTTAGGATTTTTCTTATCCTTTCTTGAACGGAGTATACCTTTCCAAGAGATCTCAAGTTGTTTAATATGATTGTTAACCTTGAGAACATTTCATCAATAGTTTCCTCTTCCTTCATTTCGAATAGTTCGAAATCTCTTACTCCCATGTCAATTCTTGCTTCTTTCATGTGACTTGTTCCTTCATGATGGATCTTTAGAGTGTCCCAGAGCTCCTTAGCGCTTTTGCACTCTTCGACTCTATCATACTCTTCCCTGCACAAAGCACACGTTAGAAATAAATGAGCTTTAAAGTTTAAGAGTACCTTTGCATTTTCATCAACCGTCCATTGTGCTTGAGGTTTCACATCAGAGGTTGCATCTGCGTTGTTGGTTCTGATGACATGATCTCCATTTTCCACCACATACCACATATTGTTGTCTTGTGATATGAGAAATAGTCTCATCTTACCTTTCCAGTGGTAGTAATATGTACCATCAAAGTAGGGAGGTCGGCTGGATGATCCTCCTTTAGGAATATACTTAGCTTTAGACATTTTTGGATCTTTTTCTCTTACACTGTTAGGTGTATTATTCTAGAGGACCTTGCTCTGATGCCAATTGATGTAGCTAAATATCACTAGAAGGGGGGTTGAATATGGATTTTGCTGTTTAAAAATAGTTTTCACGTGTTTTAAAAACTATCCTCTTGCAGAGGATGGCAAGCCCGAGGATGAGTTTTTCAAAATCTTCAGATTTGAACTGAGTTAAAGAGTGAAGGAGAAATATAAGATTGACACACACTGATTTTATACTAGTTCTCCCAAAGATGGCTACTTCCAGTCCTCACACCCTTGTGAGATTTCACTAATGTCAAACAGATCACCTCTGACCGCGGATGATTACACCTTGTGATCTCAAGCTTCACCAAGCTTACATTCAAATTTCAAATGTTTAGAGTTAATTCTCAGTGGAAATTACAATGTGATAAGAGGTATTGATTCTAATATACTTTCTCAAAAGATTAACAAAATCTAATGTAGGTATTGTAGAAGTATGAAGATAAATGATGTTTGCTTCTTTGAAGTTTAAGATCTTTGATCTTTTTAATGCATATGTGTTGTGCTGTTAGATCGAAGCTATCATCTTGCTGCAATTTATAGAGGTCGCCTCTGATGTTCTTCATTATTCGAATATTACATCGTCAGAGAGACCCTTATTGGTGATAGACCGCTTATCTTTTGTGGTGTAAAATGCATTTGATGAAATGCCAGGGTTTTTCTTCATATTTATGAAATGACCATTCAACTCATTGGATATATGCATTCCATGTTCAAGTACGAGGTAATTTTTCTTGCATTGGGACACGTGAGTTCCTTTTCTGCTTCCTTTCTTTAATGTTTGAATATGTGTGGAGTCATTTTCATTCTCCTTTCTTCAATGCCTTTGAAAAGCTTCATATAATGTGAGCTTTTTCTCTCTTTCCTCATTTCATGCTTGTAAGAACATGTGGATGTTCATTTTCATTCTTTCTTCAAGACTGTGAGGGCTTCACGTGAAAGTCTTTTTCTTCTTTCCTGCAAAGACATGTGATCATTTATTTAGGACTTGTTTGTTGTTGCCTTTTTTGCAGATGACTTTATAATCCTTTAAAATCACATATATAGTACATGTAGCCTTTTGCCTATGACAGATGAGTTGCTTTCATAAAGTCTGGATACTTTTCAGATTGTACTATAGGCACATGCTAATTATAATCATTCTCTCGTACCTTTCTTTTTCATTCTTGCTACTTTTCTTCAAAGGCCTTTCTTTAATCATTTTTAATAGTATTTGCTTTATTGAATGAATCAAACACTTCTTCTTTAATACTATTCTGCCTTGTTGAATGAATTCAAATAATTTCATTCTTTAATACTACTATGCTTTTGGTTTAATGAATTTCAAATCAGCGAGGATGCAGAACTGCACGTTTCACCAAGCTCGTGTGGCCATCCTCGACATTTTTCCATACTTAGCATTTAACTCAGAATTTTCTTCCTTTTTCCTTAATGAATGATAACTTGTTTTCCTATATGAATACACTCAAAAGCACAGATTATGTCATTAAACTCAATCATAATCTTTAATTAATTTTGTTATCATTAAAATCAATTGAGAGAGATTTTGTCTCAACACCCTCTTGACTGTATCCTTGAGCCTACAAATCTAGCTTTGTTTCTAACCACTTCACCTTATCATTGAGTTTGTTTATGAACTCATTTGGTTCCAATTGCTTTATTTTCTTTAGGTTTTGGGATGAGATCTCATACATCATTCCTTTTGAATTGATTCTACTCTTCTGCATAACTAGTATCCATCCATCACTGATAGTGTTTCGTCTATGGATGTAGGTTCCATTTCAGATAGCAATCCAACTATAGATGTCTCTAAGACATATATGGTTTTTAGAGGATCATTTTCATTTTCCTATGATCAAGAATCTAGATGGAAGCTGTATTTCTATCCAATTTTGGATTCTTGATGCTTTTGATTTGAGTTGTCATGTGGATCTTTTGATTTACTTTGGGCTGAATTAGATGATTCAGCTGTTTTATCTTGTTCCTCTTATATATATGGTTCTTCTGAGACGTGTAGATCTGCACAGTTCTACGTCTAGCTTTGCCTTTTAGAGTATCCCAAAAAGATTCACTTTTGAGTCTTGAATCAAACTTGCTTGTCTTTGGTGTTTAAAAATATAGCATAGTATGAAAATATGAAATGTTGGGCTTTATTCCTTCCACAATTATAGGGATCTTATTGAGAATAGGTCTAATATAGACTATATTATGAATATAACATGTAGTGTTCACTACATCTGCCCAAAAGTGCTTGGTATCGTCCATTTTTGTGAATCATGGTATATGCCATTTCCTGATGAGGTCTATTTTTCCTTTCTACAACACCGTTTTATTAGGGTGTTTAGGGAAGAATAAATTATGTAAATATTATTCTCTTCGTAAAATTTTAAAAAAAAATTGTTTTTCAAATTCCACCTCCATGATCGCAACAAATCGTTGTTACACAAAAACTTTTTTCAATTTGCACTTGTTTGTAGAGATGTGAAACCTTTATGTGTTTCATCCTCATATTTAGTAAGATACTCATGTTCATCTAGAATAGTCATCGACAATAAACAAGTTTACTTTTTTACCACTAACATAAGTAGTCTTTACAGGACTAAATAGATCAATATGTAAAAACGTTTAAGCGGTTTAAGAGGGTGGAAACAACGTTTTTTTAGAAGAAAAATAAGATTTGTTTGTTTCTTTAATGACATACCTCACAAAGAACATTTTGATTCATACTTAAGATTTGACAACCTCTAACCATTTCAAGTCTTTTAAATTTGAGATTAACCTCAAGTTGGCATGTTAATCTTTTTGTGCCATATCAATTTTTCCTCGCTTAAATAACATGAGACACTTGACTTCTTGTTTGTTTAAATCAAATAAATTTATTTTTATTATAAATGTTGTTTTTCCTTTGGCCAAGTAAATAGTATGGATCCATTTGTTTGACTATTTTCTTACAAGACTTTGATTGAAGACTACATCATAACCATTGTCACTTAATTGACTTTTGCTCAGTAGATTAATGTATTAGTCCTTTACAAATAAAATATTTTTAATAAGGGGAAGAGAACCTTATCTACTATTCTCTGTCCCAATGATCTTACCATTCTAATCACCTCTAATCTTACGAATTCTCCGTTCTTGAGGGTCGGGTCTTGGACATAGACTTTTCTCCCATCATGTATCGTGAGCATCTATTGTTCAGGCAACCATGACTGGTGTTTCACAACTTTGTTCCTAAGGATATATGCAAGATAAATTATTTTATTTTTAGGTACTTTAAGTTTGGTCGAGTCTTGGTTTGTCAGTTCTAAAAGGTATCTTGTCTTTCCATGATTTCAGCATAGGACAAGTTATTATGTTGCGACATTTCTTATGGCAATATGCGCAAACAATATTGTAGTACCCTAATTTTGTCCAACTAATTAAAAATAAATAAAAAAGTAATTTATATTCATTTATTATAATATGGTCAAATTTTATGCTCTTTATTGAAAACTAATATATATATATTATATATATATATATATATATATAATATATTTATTATATATATATATATTAAAAGATGTATAACAAATACAAAAAATGTATAAAAAAGAAATAAAAGATAATATAGCTAAAAGTAAAACATAATTGATGCTCATTTGTCTCATCGTCTCTTAAAACCCACAATATAACAACATTAGAGTATAATACACAAATAATATTTAATTAATTAAATAAAATAAAAATTCCTATTGTCCTATCTGGTTGTTATGATGCAAAGAGAAGAAGACAAAACTTTGAGTTTAAAGCAGAGGCATAAAGACAACATTCTGCAGAATTAGAGACACATATAGAGAGAAACATTAGCACATTCAAAACTTTTTTGTTCTCAAACATAAACAGAAAATTAACACACTCAGATAAAAACAAATCATAAAAACGTGAATGCAGAAAATTAACACACTCTATAAGTATATCTTCATTTGTTTTCAAAAGAGACTCGTCTTTTTTATTTAAGAAAATGATATAATAACTCTTTCAAACAAACATAAAGAGTTAAGGTATATATATTTTTCTCTTTCTCTCTTTATATTATAATTACTCTATTGTTATACAAATATAAGATTTCGATTTATAAAAATATAAACAAAATGAGTTATGAATGAGAAAGTAAAAAATATGACTAAAAACTCAAACCTCTGATGTCGCCGTCGTCGAAAAACTGACCACCATTACCACCGCCATCAAACATATATCTATACAAAGAAAGACACCCACACCTTTAACAATAACTCTTTATTTGCTAAAAAAAAAAACACTTTTTAGATAGATGAATAGATCAAAAATAGTTGGAGAAGTTGATTAGTTATTTTTTTCACAAAATCATTGAAATGAATAACAGTAGTAGTAGAAGGAAAGAAATAGAAAAGTATGACTTAGTGTTTTTTTTTATAATTATAAAATGTTAAGAGTTAGTTTTTTTCTTCTTCTTAATAAATGCTAACTAGTTAAGTTATACTAGAATCAATGAAAAGAATTTATGTTTGTTAACACACTCAACTCAAGGACATCTGTGTTAAAATTGAAATTAAAAAAATAGTATTATAAAGAAAGAGTACATATGATAAGACTTAAGGCAGAGAGGGCGGTGTGCTCTAGGTATGCTAAGGTTTCATGCAAGCTTTAAAAATCTATTACTCATTACTCAGCTTTAATATGCAATGTTGTGTTGTTTTGACCAATCTAGCTATATATTCATTATCTTTTTACTTTTTTTTTAATTGCTAATTTATTTCGTAGGATCGTCTAAAAAATGTTTAATAATCAGCATCAAATTTTAATTCTTAAAAAGAAAACTAAATTAAAAATATAATCAGATATTAAAAGAATGTGACTTTCTTTTAATTTTTTTGAGTTGTTAGGACACAAGTTGTGAAAGTTTGTAGTCCTAAAACTCATTTTGGTAAGCAAATTAATCAATAAAATACTCTTAAAAAGATTAACTAGATGAAACATCTTTTTATTCTGAGTATTTGAGACACGAGTTGTACAACTTGATAGTTCTCAAACTTGCATTATAAAATAATTATTCAAATTAAACAAGCTCATTTTCTTTTTTTCGTCAAAACTTATTTTTTATATAACAAAATGATTTTTCTTTAATAAACAATCAAGCATCCACATTTTCTAACCAAGAACTACGTAACTTTGATTTCTCTATCGCACCGGGAGATACGTAGAAGCAAGATTGCACTATTGTCAAGCATAATAATAAATAAATAAAATTTCTCT